>JAOWBL010016402.1:0-23798 GCA_028564865.1 Zenarchopterus dispar | reverse complement strand
ACCTTGTTTTGGTGATGAATAATAATATTGATAATGGTCATGGTGGTGAGATTATATATATATATGTGTGTGTGTGTGTGTGTGTGTATGTGTGATATATATATAATTTTTTTTTTTTAATTTAACCTTGACCTTATCAGATATCGCACAGATTTTCTGACTTTGTCATGTAACTGTGGTAGTGATGTGTGTTTTTTGTTTTTTTTTCCTAGGAGATTGGGTAACAGTGATTTGTTGCCCTGCCCAGTTGGTGCTGGGTGAAAATCACCCGTCTGTTCTCACATTGAGTTGTGATCTGTTGTCAGTCCCCAAAACAAGGTTTTTGAGGAAAGAGGACATTAATTCTCAGGAATATGTTCCAGCTGGTACTCCCAGAGTTTGTTTTCTGGGAGGGAAAGGGGGGGGAAAAAAAAAGAAAAAAGAAGCCTCATGCAAGTTGTGTGATGCAGCCACATGTCACCTTGTTGTTGTTCTTCTGCTGATCTGTTGTTGTTTTAAATGTTGTGGAACCTTAACACTGATTTAATTTCTTTTTTAAAGCTTCAACAAACAATTCATGCACTTGACAAAAATCCATGACAAAGTTGGGGTTACAACAAGTACTCTGTCTATCTGGTCGTCAGCAGCAGTTTTTGGTAGAGGGGTGTAAGTTAACCTAACCTAAATAAAGCACGTTTTTGTATTAAGAAATACATTTTTCAAAGTTTTTCTAATATTCCTTAAACGCTCTTTTGCTAATTGTAAAACCTAGTAGTTAAATAAAAGGGTTTAAGTTATTCTGCAATTCATCATCCAATTAGTTGATTGTTTCAATAATCAACAGATTAATCGACTATAAAAACAGTCATTAGTTGCAACCAAATTTTTTTTTTTTGCCTATCAAAAATCCTCATTACACTCTATGTAATAGATTCTAGGCTAAAGTCATAATATCACACTATGAATAAACACTGCTTGTATCTTGATATTTAGAAATGTGGTTCAAGACAACTGTTTAGGTCTTGATCATTGGGTCACATTTGGGATTTTAATCACTTAAGTTTTTTTTATTTCCCTGTTTTTGCTTTATAGGCACCAAGACGGAATGTGAAGCCGATCAGTTTCAGTGTGGAAATGGCCGCTGCATCCCATCGGTGTGGCAGTGTGATGGGGACGAGGATTGCACTGATGGCAGTGATGAAAAATCATGTGGTAATGGATGCACCAGTTTGGAATGTTCTTGGCTGATTCCAATATACATGTTTTTTTTGTTTTTTGTTTTTGTTTGTTTTAAAAAGCCAATTGTACCCAAGACACAGAAGGTTAAGATCAGCCAAATACCAAGATGAATAGATGACATTGACAGACTTTTTTTTGTGTGTGTACTTTTGCCTTTCAACCATATCTTGTATATTCATATAGATTGAATGTCTTAATATATCATTTAATTTATTTCAGTGAGTTCTCAGACAGGACGACTGGCTCATGCTTGTCTTATTTTGCATTAATGTACAGATGACTGAGATTCAGAAACCCCCATGTTAGCTTGGCCCCACCACAAACCTCCACAGAATCTCTTGGGGCACAGTGACCTGGTGATAGGAAGGTAGAAGCTAAAAATGGATCCAGTGGTCTGTGTGCAACACTTTCATCTATCTGGGTCATCTGATATATCGGGAGGGAGAAGACAAGTGAGAGAAATGAATGAGAAGGGATATTGATGTCGAGCACAGGACGAGGTTGTCTGTGCAGAAGATTGGTATGAAATGGGGGGATTAATAAAAATGATTCCTTTTTAACTTTTCTTTTATTAAATTACTTGATAAAATGGTTAGAAAAATTACCACGTACATGTCCATTAAATTGTCATTAAAATAAAGTTCTAACATTGAGCCACATAGGATCTTTCTGATGTAAAGTTACTGTTAAATATAGATAAATACCTATCATGTACTTGTTATAAACAGCAAGTATATTCCATTTCTGACCAAATATCTTAGAGTGAAAAATGACATAAATTGATCTTCAAAACTTTACACAATTCTCTGACTGCTCCAGGCTGCCAGTGGTTGCTTAATGTGCATTTTTAAAGTAAATATCTAGGGTACTACACAGTAAACCATCAAAAAGCTCTCATTTTCTACATACTGAAACCTTTGAAATTTTGGATTTGCACCAGCCATTTAGGAGTGACGGTAGTGAGAAGCTAGCATTGCAAATGTGACCACAGACTGTAAATATGTGTGTGACGTGTTGGTGAATTATTAATATAAAATGAAAGACTTTCAAATCTTAACCACGTTGAACGCATTATCAATGCAAATGTTGCTCTAAATTGGCAGTGCATAATGCACATGAGTTGAGTAAAAATCTGGAACAATGGGCACATAAAGAATCAGAATGTGAAAGTAAAGTTCTCCTGTCTTCCCTGCTTGTCATAAGCCCCTTGGACCAAACAAGCACCACACTATGCTCGCATTTCAAATCACCTTAAAATAGTTTGGACTAAAGAGAACTTGCTCTACAAGCTTAAATCAGACATACAGACAGTAAAGTTACAGTGAGTGCGGTAACATGGACAGCCATATGCTAATCCGATTAAAGGCAGTAATCTGATTTGAGACTGCTAATGAAAATGGCTATCTTAATCTAAATAAACTCTTAATTGAAGTAAGGAAAAAGCAATCACACCAAGACCTTGCTTCATGGTTACATTACGTGATTTACATTCCTCAATTGAATATATAGCACTCTGTTGGGGGTTGGTTTTCTTTTTAAAAAATGTCATGGTTTGTATTGTCATTTAGCATATATACATGGTTGTAAAATTTGTAGTAGAACTGGTAGTCAGTTTTTTTACAGTGTATAATTTGTTATTGCAGTAACGGTGGGCTATAAACCGTAATAACTTGCTTGGGATCAATAACTGTGGTCAGGATATTGTTGCTGAATCTTGTCTGACATACCCTCAGCAATTTTTATTTTTTTAAAATACAAACATGAGAAAGAAATGGGTTTCAAAACCACTCTGGAGGAGACTATCAATTGACTTTGCAGGTTGTCAGTCCAGTAATTAAGTCTGTAGTTCACTTGGTAAATAATTTTCATGCTAATGCACTACTTTTGAGTGTATAAGCATTGCTTTAACATTAAATGTTAAGCTCTACATATGCAGCAAACGCAAACAGACTGGAATTGGTAATGAAGTGCGGTTGGCCCACCAGTTGCTGGTCAGGCTGAAAATAATCGGCAAATTCCAGTTGATTGATTTTAATGCATCTCCACTCTTTTTAAATCGTCCATGTGAACATTTGCCATGTCTATGAATTTGGTCTCTTTCCTGCCTTATTTTTCCCCAAATAAAATGTTGGAACTGTATGAATCCAAGTCTTTTCTCTCACACTTTGCAGTAAAAAAGACTTGCGCAGAGGTGGACTTTGTGTGTCGCAATGGGCAGTGTGTCCCGAAGCGGTGGCACTGTGATGGGGAGCCAGATTGTGAGGATGGGTCTGATGAGAGCTTAGAAATCTGCCGTAAGTATGGTTTCTTCTCTCCATCCTTTCATTCATCTGATGTCTGATTATGCCATGATAAGAGCTGTTTTTTGTTCAATTATAATGGGGGTGGATGAGCATCAGATGTTGAAATGGACATTTTGCCATTTCATGGGAAATGAGCTGCTCCTGCCACAGGCACTAATGCAACCCCATTACCTTCAGAGATGCAGACTTTTGAACTAAGTGCCTATAAAAAGCTGGTGGTCCCTCCCCCTCTGTAGTCTGCAGGACACGGTGGCAACGGTGTCCAAAAGGAATTTAAAATTTTGATTAATCTGACCACAGAACAGGTTTCCACTTTGGGTAGAGCCAATGCAGAATGATCTGGTGCAGAGAAGACATTGTTCATGTTCACATTAGGCTTCTTATTTGATGATGGAGCCATAAGGTGCATTTGTGAATCACACAGTTGGTTGTGTTCAGAAAGTGACCCTACACCCCCATGAGCCTGGATGAAGGGACAAACAGTGACCCTTGGAAGTATTCCTGAGCCCATGCAGTGTTTTCCAGCAGAGAATCATGCCTGCTTTTAGTTCAGGGGCTGAAGATGACGGGCACCCACTTTTGACCTTCTGCCTTGCTTGCTGCACACAGATTCTTCCAGATTCTTTTAATATTTTGATATGATCACTTATTGTAGATGGTGAGAGTCCTCATTTATGCTGAACATTTATGCTGAACATTTTCTTGAAAATGTTCAATTGTCTTTGTTTTGGTGCAGTTTGTCACACGTGTGAACTTCTGCCCATCTTTTGGGCTGCATTTGCTCTACTTTGCTTGGTATTGGGAAGTTTCTAAGTATACATGCTCAAGAGTTTCTACACATCTCTAATGGAATCTGTAATTATGGACATGTCTTTTTGCCTGTAACCTGAGCATGCACCTTTTATTGTACTGAACCTAGCCTAAGATGGTTAGTGTCTCTGCATTGTACTGAATTAAAATCCTTGACTTGTTTAACCCTCCTGTTATGTTCATTTGTCAGGAACAGCAATGGTGTTCCTGGGTCAGTTTGACCCGGTGCATGTTTAATTATCCAAAAGATGTCCGAAATTATGTTGATTGTACTAATTAAGGCAAGCAGAAGAACTTTCATACTGAAGAAATAATTTGAACTATTTTTGCTAGATTTTCAAATCTTAAAATGGGTCGATTTGACCTGGAACATAACAGGAGGGTTAAATGTTTCCAAAACCAGCTCTACCACTTTTAAGTGGTTTGAGGTCTCATGTTGAAATTAGAAGTGGGTATTGAATGATTGCAAGTCTGTTTTTTTGACTGGGGGTAATGCCAAATAAGTGCCCGCCCCCCCCCAATTCAGTAAAGTGGTCTTAGCAACTCCTTGAGCAAAGAAACTACCATCACTGAGAATATGATACTTCATAGCATTTGTCAGCTTAATATCACTGTGTTTAGCTGAAAGGCAATACTTCATTGATTGTGGGTACCAGGATGTATGACATCTGTGCTCCAGGAAGGCGGAGATATATTGGCTTTGTCATTTTAAAAAATGTCTAGCAAGAGTTTGTATTTTCTTTTTGTCAACTTTGTTTTCCTAGACCTCCTGAAGTTTGAATTTGTGGTAGTGCATTGTTTTATTTATTGCTGGGAAACACCAAGTGTATAATGTAAACTCAGATGTTCAGATTAGTGACTAGAATAACCACAATCACCTGGATTACAGACTACCAGGCAAATGGTTTGAGTCTTTTCTGACCAGGTGGTCTTCGGCACAGGAGCACTATGAGACTTTCCTCCCACCATTCCTCTTCACTCTCTACGCTTCAGACATCCAGTACAAGTCAGAGGCCTGTCATCTACAGAAATGCACCCTACAACTGAGCATTAGTGGTGGACAGGGGACTGAGTACAGTGAGGTGGTGGGCCATATTGGGGCATGATTGTAGGGACATCTCATCTTGAATGTGAACAAGAGATAGGAAATGTGGATTTTAGGAGTAGCAGGAATAATCAACACTGGAAGTGGAATGGAGACACAACATTGGTGTTTTTACTTGCACTTTAGACTTTTTGGCATCATTTTTTTATTTGCTAAAGAAAGCCAAGGTCTGGTTCTTCAATAGAAGGGGAGGGAGCTACATGTGAAGAGTGGCAACAATAGTCAGTGCCCCCCCCCTTTTTTTTTTTTTTTTTTTGTTGCAGTATGTCAAGACAGCCAGCTGAGCACAACCTCATCAAAATAATATGAAAGCTAAATCTCTTGTCCTGGCCGAAAGGTTTTTGCATTGAATTGCAGAACTGAGGTTGTTCAGTGCTATTTCATTATGAGTGGTGTTTAAAGCTTATTTAGTCTCTGACAAATTATTGCGATTGCAGCTGCGGAGAAAATAATCAGAGGATCATTCGAATGATTACTCAAATACAAAGACATTACGTAATCCAAAATGATTTAAGTGTTGTAACACAACTACATATTTAATTAGGCCAAAAAAAGCTAGAAACTAGATTTTTGATTACTTCCGCTTGATCAGTTACGTCATATTCCCATTTCACTTTTGTGATTAAAGTGAATTATCAAATCACCTGAAAAACCACCTCCTGGAAGTATAAAAAGTTATATTTGATATTTAGGAGGGTTTTTTTTTTTTTGTTTCAAATTGTTTCCATTTCCTTTGCAGGATTTTTATTTAAATTTTTTTTTTTTTTAATTTAAAAAAAAAAAAATTTTTTTAAATATTTGGTTTGGCTCAAATCTTGAAGTAATGGAAACGCATATACTGTTCTCCAGAAAGGGAGTGAGTGGGTCTATGCAGGATGAAAGCAATCATCACTGTTACTCAGGATGTCTGTGTCTGCCTCACCTATTTTAAACATCTGAGTAATGTGGGACCAGTGGATAGTTTTATTTTTAAAAAGTTGTAAACTTGTGTCAGAGAGAAGTTTCTGTTGTTGTTTATTTATTTTTCTTTATTAGGAGATATGGTTAAATTATTGGCTGTTTTTCAAAGCTCTCTTGACTTTCTGCAGCATGAAACAAAAAAAAAGGTTAGGAGGGAAAAAAACTGTTGGATAATTTAAACTCTACTGACTGTTTTCCAAGAACGCCTTCTGCATCCTAAGAGCTCACATTTTAAAATTCTGCATTTGTAAAACTGCCTGCCAATAGCTTCACCGAAACTAATGCTGTGCAAGTTGATATGTTCCTCTTCAGGTTTGGCCCCAGTTGGACATGGGGTTGTACTTGTGCAGTTTTAAAACTACAGCTGTTTGGGTGCATGTTTCCATTTGTACTTCACATGGTGTCGGTCATCTGAAGGTCTTGAACAGTTTTCCACGTCATAGATATTTGGTTTGCAGTGTAAGCATTTGTGTTGAGTTCCAATCATAGCCACAGTAGTGTACGTGCCAGTCACCCCAGCCACTGTAGGCCATATGTCTCTGTGCTGTTTGAGCAGCTGTTTCACCTCACTTGGCAGCAAGAAGTGGCGTCTGAATGACTGCATGTAGACTTGAAAGAAATATTTTTCTCAAGTTTGTGATGAAGTTGTCACTTTTTTGCATGAGAGTAGAGTAAATGATCTCAGAAAAAAAAAACCCCCACCTACATTTAAAAAGACAGAAACCTACATTGTGCTTTTAACTGACAGAAGGGGCAGACTGAGAGCTAGACAATGCTTTTAAATTGAGCAATTTTCCTCCAAATAAAATTGCTTGTGGGGGCGAGGAGGTGTGAAAGGAACTCCTTTGTTCTACTTTTAAATGGAATATTACATTTCTGGGCATTGGAAACCAAATCCAAAAGACACAAGCTAACCGCAAAGTTTGCATCTTAAAATACAAAATTTCAACAATATATTTATTTGAAACCAAATTGTAATTAATGATAATGCGCTTGTCTTTGTAGACATGAGGACGTGCCGTGTGAATGAGTTTAGTTGTGGAGCAGGCACCACCCAGTGTATCCCCACCTCTTGGAAATGTGATGGAGAGAAGGACTGTGACAATGGAGAGGATGAGGTCAACTGTGGTGAGTGGAAGTCTTAATGCACATTTGTTTCCAAACTCTACTTGCAGTATAATCATGGCTAACCTTTTTGAATCTGCAGAAAATAGGCTAAACTTGATTCTTTCCCTGACATGACCCAGCAATTCAACTCCTCCCATTCTTACTTCTTTATTTTTTGTTTTTTGTACTAGGGCTGGGTGATATAACCTTAAATCCTTATGATTCATTGAACAGTTTACATGATTGCGATGGAGCAATTATTTTTATTTTTGCCCTCAAAGATCATTTGCAGTAAATAGGATCTCCAGTTAAAATTAGGACATTTTTCTGGTTGAAGAGCACATTTTAGATACATACAGATAAACTATTTAAGGTAACTTGTTGAATATTTTGAGCAACTGAAACCACAGTGCACACTGCTTGAAATGGAATTCTCTTATAAAGAAGTTTACATTTTAGTTGAATGTAAAGGGTAATTTGGCAAGCTAAAAGAGTTGGCTCCCATTTCTATATTCATGCTCACCACCCTGCCTAATGGCCCTCCTGAATAATCACACAATGTCTTCCATTTTTTCCATGGTTATGCAGTGTGTCCTCCAATGTTTGACTTTTCAACCTAATTTCCTGGATGCACAGTACACCCACCTTCCTTCTTTCCTTCATTTTGCTATCCCTTTATTCTTTCCTGTCATTGTACAACAATTTAAGTACCTACTTTCACCTGTACACTTCTGCCTTTTCCTCATCTCCTGACATGTTTTTCCCCCAAGATCTTTCATGAGCCAACAGTTGTACTTCCTGCTTAAATCCCAGTGGTTAACAATGCCCAGCTGAGCACCTTCTGATCCAGTATGGAAATCAGTTATGTGTGCTGCATATTTGATTTGACTTGGATCATGCATTGGAAGCTGAATCATACCTTGGTACCTGCATGATGAGAACATGGGCTTGTGAATGTTTAGTGGCTGGACTAGACATGGTAGTAGATACAGGGAGGGAAAGTACAAGTTATTTCAAGTCTAATTTGCCCATTACAAAAGGTCAATATAGCATGACCTGATTTCAAGTTTTTCAACCAATATTTTACAAATCATTCTTATTTACTCAGTCAATATTTAAATTTTTTTTTTAATTTTAAATTGGTCCCAATCAAGTTGCAGCCTCCCTAGTCTCTACTTGTAAGTAAATATAAGTTTGATTACAATAAACATGAGTTTTCTTATGACTGAAAAGTCACAAGTCAGACCTCAGAGGGAAACTAGGTTACGGTGAACTTGGAGTATCGATCATGGAAAGTGATTGAAAAGTGATGTCAAGTGATATATTACTGCTATGCTGAGATTGTGGTGCTGGAACTTTACATTGGTGTAAGCAGAAAGAAGCATAAAAAGGACCACTTGAGGAAAATGCTTTAAAGGTATTAATGGATTGGAACTGCATGCTGGGTAAAGTACCAGAGGAGATGAAAAGACAAAGTGTCTGAAGATAGTGTTCACCTGTGTATTTCATTGACTTTGTCATGAAATGAAAGTAGTTTATGAGAAAAATTGTCCTGACCCAAAAAAAAAAGTGCAAACCTCTTCAATCTAACCCCAGTTCCTTTAGTGCAGGGGTGTCCAATCCTGGTCCTTGAGAGCTACTATCATGCGGGTTTTCGATGTTACTCTGCTCCACCTGATTCTATTTAAAGATCATTAAAAGTTTATCATCAAGGTCTGACCAACTCTGTCAATGTCACAGCCATTTGTGTCATGGTGTGAAGAAGCAGGGAAACATCTAAAACATGCAGGACAGTAGTTATCGAGGACCAGGATTAGATACCCCTGCTTTAGCGAGTTCCTAACAGTTCAGTCATAACAAGACCCATGCCTGAAGATGAGTTTGGTGTGTGTGTGTTTCAGGTTGGATCTTCAGACTACTAAGGATGTGAAAAAAGCCAGAGGAGGTGTAAACAAACTTCTCTACTCCATTAAGGAGTTAAATATAAGCAAATATTATAATTGCTATAATTAATAAAGCCAGTTTAATCTGATTAATTTCTTCTACAAAATAAAATGTTTTTTTTATGCTAAGGGTACTGATTCAGTAGTTCATGTCATAAATCATCCATTAAGTTTCTTGGTTTAATCCAGGTACTGTAAATTGACACTTGTACAAACATAGATTGGTCACAATATGAGATTTGTTGTAAAATGAAAGCCTTGTGCAACTGAGATTTTGACAACCTTTGTGCTGTTCTCAGACACTTTTCCTCCCGTCTTCCAGGCAATGTCACCTGTGCTCTCAATGAGTTCACATGTGCCAGTGGACGCTGCATCTCCCAAAACTTTGTGTGCAATGGTGAGGATGACTGTGGTGATGCCTCAGATGAGGTGGACTGTGCTCCTTCCTCCTGTGGGCCCAGTGAGTTCCAGTGTGGAAACTCATCTTGCATCCCGGCCAGCTGGGTGTGTGATGATGACGTTGACTGCCAGGTTAGACAAATATCCAAAGAAATGCCCTACATTAATAGCATGGCTGAATAACATGTCTTTAGTACAGAGTGGTTAAGTCTCCATGCTTTGATATTTTTATATGTTTAGGTGTGTGTGTCATTTGACTGTGTTCATTACCAATTGCACTGACAAATGTTAACATTAACAAATGTGTTGTTTTTTTTGTTTTTTTTAAATAAATATGAGAAGATGATCGTTTCCTCTCACCCAAGCTTGCTTGTTTTAAAGAGCAGCAAAACAGTCTCCACACTCTTGCTCTTGTTTTGCTTCTTTATCAGTGACTTTGTGAGATGATGAAAGTGTGAGAAATTCTCTGCTGATCTTCCCTTTTTATCCCATTCTGATTTAATTTGCCAGTTTTGATTTTAGAATTATCAATCATGTGCAGTACCAACGCCTGCAGCTTAGTCTTCTGAGGTTCATGTTGCCCACGTCAATCATTATACATCATTATATTCCACTCTAATTGGTCTGAAAGTCTTGCACTTAAAATGATAGGTTACGCATTAAAAAGTACTGGAAAAACTGTTGATAAAACAGACCTTTTATTTAAATAATCACATTACAATATGTCTGGCTTTTAAAGTACTGTCCTGATCTCACTCTCTCCTCTTGAGCCACTTTTTTTTTTTTTTTTTTGAGTTTGTAATCTTAGAAGTGGGAACTAACTATGAAATCAAGCTTTTTGGGAGAAGTTTAAACAGTTTCATCAAACATGTATCTCTCCCGTAAAGGATCAGTCAGATGAGTCTCCATCTCATTGTGGCCGTCACCCAACGCCCCCAGCCAAGTGTATGCCCAGTGAAATGCAGTGTCGCTCAGGAGAATGCATTCACAAGAAGTGGAGGTGTGATGGAGATCCTGACTGCAAAGATGGCAGTGATGAAGCCAACTGTCGTATGTGCACCCCAGTTACTTCTTGGTTTCTGTCTAGCATTTATATTAAAAAAAAAAAAAAAAAGTCTGTTTCTGTGCACAGCAGATTGTTGTTTTTTATTTATTTATTTTTTGGTCATTCAATTGAGCTTTGTTTTTATATAGTACCAAATCATGACGAATGTCATCTCAAGGCACTTCAAGAATTCAGCTCGGCTCATTTCAAATTAGCGCAATTAATACAATAGTTATTGCCTCGCTAAGCAAGCCAACAGATTGCATGGATTTGTGTGTACCAACCATCAATGTTAATATCTTCGTCTTGTTGACATAAACCAGTTAAATTTGTATCTATCCCTATTGATTCTACATGAATCAGTAAATGTGTCCAAATCTTTGACATGCATTTGACAAACCATTATTTCAACAGTGAAATTATTGCTGTTCAGTTTAATGATGACGAATATGATTAATGGGCTAACGGCACTAAATAATTCTGTGACTAAGCTATATATGCATGTCCTTGCCAGCTGTACGTACTTGTGGACCGGATCAGTTCAAATGTGATGATGGAAACTGTATCCTGGGAACCAGGCAGTGCAACGGCCTCAGGGACTGCGCAGATGGATCAGATGAAGTCAACTGCAAAAACTGTACGTTGTGTGTGTGTGTGTGTGTGTATGCACACATGTTGTTCATTTAACAATTTAAAAAAAAAAAAAGTTCCATGTTGGCAAAATGTGTGTCTGCAGTGACTCAGTGCACTGGGCCAGAGAAGTTCAAGTGTCGCAGCGGGGAGTGTATTGAGATGAGTAAAGTGTGCAACAAGGTCCGAGACTGTCCTGACTGGAGCGATGAACCAATAAAGGAATGCAGTGAGTTTTGAGTTATAAATATGCTTTTGCAAATACCAAGGAATGTTTCTTTTAATGCAATTTGTCTACAGTGACATTCCAGAGGAGTGGTTGGCCTGTGGCAAATGGTTCATTTTAGCTTTAGTTTTTCTTAGTTTTCTTAGTTTGCAATAATTCAGTAAGGTTGGATAATTGAAGTCAGCTGATCAGGTGACTTCAAGCATTTCATAAACATCAGAACGTGGTGTTTTGATACTTCAGTATTTAGAACTCAACTGGATGCCTCATTAGAGGTGGTAATTTTTTTTTCACTCCAATTGGATGATTTAAAGTTTTTCTCTTTTTCTTAAATACTTTAGTTTTAATGGCAGCTGTTGTTTCCCAATATCTTTAGCCCTTCAGCTGGAGTGTAGAAATGGTAAAAATGGGATTGGCATGAATATGTCATGAAGTTGCAAATTCTCCATCATCATACAATTAGAGGGGTGGAGGCATTATTTCCTCGTGCCTGGAAATTACAAGGAGAAAATGTGGACAAACCATGCGTAGATGTTGCTTGATTGTGAGCTATAAGACAGGGAATCTAACAAATTTCAGGTGACATAGACAATACAGCCTCAAGCCTAAATGAGTATTCTTTACAGGACCCAACATGGTAAAGGTCTTGAGATCCAGCTTCAAGCTCAGTCTCATTTTCCTTGAATAAATGCTTCAGAGTGAGTGGGTAATTTTTATGAATGAAAGGAGTGAATGTGTGTTGGTGAATGAGCTAATGTATACTAGCAGGACCAGCTAAATGAGGAAGGAGGGTGTTTGAAACAGGAAGAAGCAGTATGAGTTTTAAGCTGACTTTGCACTTTACAATTAAGGCTGGTTTTGAGGGGATATTACTCAAGGGACAGTGCTGCAGAAGGATTTAAGAGTTGGTTCTCTCACACACACTGACGTGTTAACTAAATCATTTCCTCATTAGGTCTTTTGTTTTTTTCCCTCTACTAAAGAATGAAATGCATCTACAATTGTTTAGAATCTAAAATCTCTTACGCCTTAGCAGCTGTATCAGTTTGAGTGTTCAGTAGTTTGAAAACGTCAAGGCAGGTCTTGGTGTGATGATTTTGTTTTAATGATAATTCTGTCTTCTGTTTTAATGTGCTACAGATCTGAACGAGTGTCTTATGAACAATGGTGGCTGCTCTCATATCTGCAAAGACATGGTGATTGGCTTTGAGTGTGACTGCACACCTGGGCTCCAGCTCATTGATCACAAGACTTGCGGAGGTATGTGATCTTGAAAGTTTGAGAAGAATCTGACTGCATGCTGGTTGGCTTAATATAAAACCCATAGACGTATGACTTTTATAGGAATAAAAGAATTTGAGTGAGCTAATGTCAAGTTCAATCTAGTACCAGGGTTCCACATTAGAGAGCTGGGTAGGTAAAAGCATTTCCTGCTGAGCAATCAATCGGCATCACCTTCCTGTGAAGTTCTTTTATGACAAAGTGACGGAAGCAAGGTTATTGAGCCATCAAAGGCCTTTTCCTTTCATTGAGAAGTTACTATATTAGCTTCTCCACAAAAAGGGAGTCTTGTGTAAAATAAGGTTTCATACCATTTTTATTTTTTTATTTTTATTTTAATTTTTCACCCAGTTATTTTGCATGATATACAAGAGTTACAACTCAAGTGTAAAGTTACAAATGTATCTTGTATACCATTTAAACCCGAATGCAACACATCATTGTAAGTGAACCCAGCTCCATTTGATAGATCTCTTAATAAGACTGTGATAATGACAAGCCCATTCACTTAATTTACAATCATTCATCTTGCTACTTGCCTGACTGGTATTGATTTCTTGTTTAAAATGTGGCTCTTGACCAGATCACTTGGTTCTTATCTGAAGGCTTTTACAGCTGCGATAATAAAGTACTGGTCCTAAAGAATTAATCCAAGCCAAAATGTCCTCCCAATTTTCTTCTAGTCTAGACATGAAATATGATGACTGCAAGTTTGTTATGCTTGTTTACATTTACTTTGAATATTTTTCTTTGAACATGGATTTTCCTCTTTTTAAAATTTTTCCATCCAGCAGGGCAGATCAGATACACAGTATCTAACAAGTTAAGGCTCTTATTGTGCCCTTTGGGTCTCTGATGTGTTCAACATGATTTAAAAAACAAACAACCCACTCAATTTAATGTTTCCTGTTTAAGATCCTGGAGGACATCTTTCAAGAAGCCCTGATGTAACATTTTATTACTAAGCCAATCTTGGCCTCAATTACTTTGTGGGATATTTTTTAAATATTAAATCCCACCTTGATTTAATCCCACTACTTGAAAGAAGACATTTGATCAACTCCAGATCCCTTTGAAGGGTTCCTGGAATATATCAGCAAATTCAGTTTTTAACTTTCTCTAATCTGTGTTCACTTGTCCTACTATAATTTGTAATTCACAGGAAGGCATCATTTCAGGAAAATTTTAGATGGTTTCAGCAGTTTTTCTTTGAAGTCTTGTCACAAGGTCCAGTTACACAAATGGTGTTATTTGTACTTCTTCTTTCCCTCTGCAATCAGACATCAATGAGTGTTTGAACCCTGGCATCTGCAGTCAAATCTGCATTAATCTGAAAGGAGGTTACAAGTGTGAATGCCACAACGGTTACCAGATGGATCCAACTACTGGCGTCTGCAAGGCTGTTGGTGAGTTGTTGGCAGAGATGTGACTCTGTGAAACATAACGCATGCTTTATCAGTTTTTTTTTTTTTTTTTTAAATACTAGGAACAAAAAGGACCATTATCAAATAAGGGGAATATTCTGCGCATCAAAATGAAAGGATAGTTCATAGAGTTGTAGCATATTATTTTAGTATTTAAGCTAATCAGAAGCTAGTAACTGAATGTATTAAGGAGTGTGGGGACGGGGGAGGGTTTACCCCCCCCATTTTTTTGGGGGGGGTATTGGGGGTATTCCTGTAAAATGGTAGTAGTTTATAAATGGAACAGAGAATCAACTAATTTTAAGTATGCAAGAAATTACGTGGCATTTAGTCTTCTGTGAGAGAAAAATATTAACACACTCTGGCTAGTGGTAATACCAGCCAGAGTCCTGGTATTACCACCAGGATGTATTTAAAGCGGTTAAACTATCTATTGAAGTCACACTGTACCTTTTGTTGAAGCTACAGTGTGCTCAAGTCTGCAGTGGAGAAAGTATCCAGGAGTATGTCCTTGGGTTTTCAGTTTAAAGTAGAAATTAAGCTTTAAATTTGCATTTGTAGCATTAATGAATAACCAAGAGATGTTATAATAGTTGGTGTTGTACTCAAAATATTGCATATTGGCAATAAAACAAACATTTCTTCTGCACACTTGCAATGCCCCTGTTAAGATGAGCGCATTTCACTCCTACTTAAATCTTCCCTTGTGGTATAAAGACTTAAATTAGATGGGGATAATAAAAAAATATACCTTTTTTCCTTTTCTGACTGGTGCCCCGTCTCTGTTGCAGAGAGCAGCTGTCTGTTCGACTAGGACTGTTCTGTTCAAATTCCTCTGTAGCCACTGAAATTGAACACTGATGGCATAACTACAGCTAATGTGCAACGAATAACCTTCCTACATACCACCTGAAGAGAAAAATTAAAGTGGTCACTGCAAGCTGCTCTAAAATGCTGTGACAAGTTTGCAAACAGTCACGTGATTCTTGCTCAGAGGTACCCTGTTATAATAGACTTGGTTAGTCTGGTCTTTTGTTGGTAGTAACGCTCACCAATTACTACTTCAATTTAAAATGTGTGGTTGTTTAAATGCAAAAAACTAAAATGAACAGGAACTTGAGAGGCTTTCAGATATTTACTGATTGATTTAGGTCATGGTGTCTTTTTTGTTTGCTCAAACAGTGCATTTCCGCATAATAACAAAACAGTGCTGTGTCCCCCCCCTTAAGGTAAGGAACCCTGCCTGATCTTCACCAACCGCCGTGATATTCGCCGTCTTGGTCTGGAGAGGAAAGAATACACTCAAATTGTGGAGCAGCAGAGGAACACAGTGGCTCTTGATGCTGACTTTAACCAGCAGATGATTTTCTGGGCCGACCTGGGCCAGAAAGCTATATTTAGGTAAATTAGAGGGCAAACCTTTTTCATACAGCAGTTGTGCAGTTCCTTGAATGATCACTAGGGGCTTGCTCCAAGAATGAATTGATCTTAAATGGCCTATTGGTAATACCAGCCCCTCAAATACAGATGAACCAGTAGCTGAGTATCAGATGCACAAGAACAGAGCTCTGACATCTTTCAGCTCCACAGAAAGACATTTGAAGTGAATGTGAAGAGAAATGAATTTAACTGAACCAAAATGATGTGTCTGGAGTACAGGTAATAGTGATTCTAAGTATTTTGAGAGGATGGCCTATGGAGTCTATTTTAGTCCATCTCCTACATATAAATAAAATGGAGCGAAATAATTGCTTTGGATTAAGCTGCTAGCCGACTGTCTGGAAGATCGAGACCGTCTACATTTGTTCTACGGTAAATCAGAGGAGCAATTAACTTAGCTCCTACCCAAACTATTTTAACTCCAATCATTATGTAGCAGTACAGCCTTTGTACTGGATAAGTTGGTTAGGCTGTGCTTCCTCAAGTTAACTGCTCCTAGTGTAACTAGTGTTGGGTAAAAGCAGAGGACCAGTAGTGTTGTTTCACAAGATGTATACTGACAAAGCTCATCATTAAACACCACATCAGATACTTCAAATAATGAAGCGCCAGTTCCAAGACCTATCTCATGTTAAAGCCCAATTTGAATGCTCCTTGAAGAAAGATGGTGCCTATATGTCAAACAAAACGTGTATCTAAAAGATTTTGAAGTTTTGACTTTTTATTCTAAGTCTGTAAATAACAGTGATTGTTAGTTTGTGACAGTAATTAAGGGTGCAAGATATGAATTGATACACTTGACTCTATTTTAAAATGGGCTAAGTTAACTCTCTTTGGAGTCAGGCTGCTAATGGTCATTCAAAGGAAAAATTAGACAAATGGTGGTTTGAGTATTTCAATTTACATTTTATTTATTTTTTTTATCTTCAGCACAGTCCTCGATAAGCGTGGTGATGTTGGGGCACACAAGAAAGTGATAAATGTCCAAACTCCAGTCGGAATCGCAGTTGATTGGATCTATAAGAACGTGTACTGGTCTGATCTCGGTACCAAGACAATTTCTGTAACTAATTTTAATGGAACCAAGCAGAAAGTTCTGTTAAACAGAGGCCTCAAAGAACCTGCTTCCATTGCTGTGGATCCACTGTCTGGGTAGGTGGAAAGATTGTTTTTCATGTCTGTTGCAGTGTACACCTGACAGTGTACATTGGCCAATCAGATACATAGACTGTGTGTGTGGGTTGTAGGTTTTTGTACTGGTCAGACTGGGGTGAGCCGGCCAAGATCGAGAAGTCCGGCATGAACGGAGTGGACAGACAAGTTCTGGTGGCAACTGACATCCAGTGGCCGAATGGAATCACACTGGGTAGGAATGTGCACAGGAATGCATATTCAGATGAATAAGTCAGCTTTCGTGTTTAGCCGTGGTTGTACTATAGTTTGTACTCAGTTTAAGAAACAGTCATTAAAATGCTGACACCTCAATATTTGCAGTGACAAAAGGGAACTAATTACTTGAGTACAGAACTGTTCTTTAAAACTGAGGAAACTGCTTCTGTGTCATGTGTTCTGCTCCTCTTCCTGACTTCCTTGCCTGAAGTAAGGAAGAGGTAACTAGTTTGCCTATTGTTTTTATTTCTTCAAATGTGTTTGTATGCTGCAATTTCTTTCATCACTTTTTGTTTCATTACAAGTTGACATCTTTCATTGAAATGTTCATTGACATGAAGCAGAAGAAACGTCCAAATCAATAAATGTGTGATTAGTGACGGCTTGATCTATTATTAATTTGACTTTCACTCAAATTTAAAATGAATTGGCCACCTTTTAAAATATCCTTGGAGTTTTCTTGGTAAAGAAAACATTTATTTTTAACCCCCTGCCTTCCCTTGGCAACCCCAAAATAAAATTTAAAAAAAAAAAAATTTCTTTCATGACAGCTTTCTGCATTTTTTTTCTTTCCAGATCTGATTAAAGGCAGATTGTACTGGGTTGACTCTAAGCTGCACATGCTCTCTAGTGTTGATCTGAACGGGGACAACAGGAAAAAAGTTCTACAGTCTCCAGACTACCTGGCTCATCCTTTTGCTCTCACTGTTTTTGAGGTACTGCAGCTCTATCATCATTTTATTTTTTAATTAGTTTTTTTATTTTACTGAGATCAAAAATCTTTCACAAAGGGGAGGAAAACAAAAACTTGCACACAGACAAGGTAGATGGCAGTGATTCAAACCAGCGCTGCCAACTCATTCAATGCAGGTAGGGTGTGCCAATAAAGTTTAAATTGTAATTCCTTCTAAGCATGAGGTCTCAAACTGAAATGGTTTCTTCTCCAGTTCAAGTCTTACTTTGGGAATAAGAGATTATCATTTTCAAATGCAACAAAATTATGATGTTTTTAAGAGATTCACATCTTGACATTAAACAGTCATGGACACAATCTGTTCATATCAAATCACACGTGTCAACTTCACCTGTCAAGTTAATGAATACAATTGAGTTTTAAAAATTTGTCCATAGTGAGAGATTCGAAATTAAAAATTTAAGTATATTAGGTATGTTTTAATATAAAGGATAGTTGTTCAAGTGTATTTCCCCTATATATCTTTTCTATTACAGAGGAATGTGGTACCAAAAATTTACTTTCCAGTTGATCATTTGGTTATAGAGACCGTAGGAACTTCAGAAGAGAAGTTGAGTTCCAACGTATTGTCCACAGTGTGATGATGCACTGTACATGTCAACTTTATGGTATGCTAATTGCAGTTCTCAAGTATTTATTAGTAGAGTAATGCTGAGTAAAGATTCTATGATCTCAGTGTTGTGAAGTGGTTCTAGTACATCAACTCGCGTGTTCAGTTAAGGCATATGCAGACTTCGGTATTTTTAGGCTGTTGTCTCTTTGGGGGAATAAAACATGTAATGAGACCCAGCGGGCTGTTTTTTATACCAGTTTTAAGCTCACTGAACATTTATAAACATGGGATCCACTAAATGGTAATGCACTCACAGAAAGTTGGCACTTCATCACCATTGGATGATGCACAGTTAGGGTGATGCTCGTAGGTGTTGGGTAATTGATTATAAACATAATCCACTGTAATAGTATAACTTGTATTTATTTACCCAGTATGTACATACACTCATTTCAAGATGGCATTGTCTCACATTTGGAAAAGAGCAATGAGTGATGCTCCTATAGATGTGCAGTTACACTAGAAGCATCTCCTCTAGTTCCACCTGCAATACTCTTTGCAGGTTTGCTAGTTTTCCTTCTCAAGTTGTGTACATCCAGGTACTTTCAGCCATAATTTTTTTCCCTTTATTTTATTTATATATATATATATATATATATGTGTGTGTGTGTGTGTGTGTGTGTGTGTGTGTGTGTGTACACACACACTTTAAAAAAAAATAAAAAATTTTTTTTTATTCTTCAGAGATGACACACTGGTATTTCCCCACATTTAGGTGCCATGAAGGGCAATTAATACAGTCTGAGCCAAAAGGTGGGGAGGTTTTTGTTCCTCTTTGCTGCGTATAACTTCATTGGGTTGTCAGGAGCAGGTGACATTAATATACTTTTTTTTTTTTTAATAAATTTTCTTTATCTTGATGCAGCTTTAACACTGGAATCTGTTTTAAAAGCCACCTTTGTGAGATTTTTCATAAATCATTTGTAATCAGATTTGTGAGCTTAGATTGTTCACCAACACCTACCCTTTCATGACACCAAGTTTGACACTTTTATCCAAAGTGACTTTCAATACAGGAATACAATCAAGCTGCAGTTTATAGTAGATCACAAAGTACAACTTTACACTTACTATGATAAATGACACATTTTTGCAGATACAAACACTGGTTTAATGCGAAAAGGGTTCCGTCTTTGATATGATGCAATCGGTCCACAATGTCTTTGAATCTTCATCCAAAAAAGTTCTGATGTTTCCCAGCTAATCTGGGATGTCTCTTTACACTTTTCACTTGCAGTCTTGTAGCTCCCATTTTTCATGCAGACGATGGAGGATAATGTTCTTAATTTGAACAATTAAAGCTGCCAGTGCTAAAAACAAAACCAAAGTGTTAATCCTTTTACTGGCCTCACTGTCTCTGCAGGGTTGAATGCAAGAACATGATCACAAGTGGTCATTTGTGATACAGAATCTAACATTTGTTCTAACACAGTGACAGTTTCTTCATCCATTTGGTTTTGTATTTGATCAAAGCTAAGATGGCATATCATTTCAGTTCCTTTTTTTCTTTTTAAATCATCTGGAAAGGAAATGATGTAGATTTTCTATTCTTTCTGCAGGACAGAGTATTTTGGACAGATGGAGAGAATGAAGCCATCTATGGTGCCAACAAGTTCAGTGGGTCTGATGTGATGACACTGGCCAGTAACTTAAATGACCCTCAGGACATCATAGTTTACCATGAGCTGATTCAGCTGTCTGGTAAGAGCTTGCTGTTTGGAGATGGTAGAAGTGGAGAAACGAGTGACTGGTGGTCATTTATATTTTTGGAAGATGATCTTATAATTCCTGAATACTTGGTGGTAGCTTGTCAAACCCAAGAGGATGGGTGACTTTAACAGTCATTGTGGAGGGAATTTGATTAAGACTGAAGATTTGGTATAATTACACAGTTGAGGCATAAAGATGACCAATTTTCATTTTAGCCGTAAATATCCCTCTATAACTTTTTTTTTTTTTTTTTTTTTTTTTAATTTTCTGTTTAAAGGGTAGTTCTTTTTTTTTTTCAAACTGTTTTTTCTGTTCAGCTGACTAGTCTTTGGAGTTTGTTTTGTTCTTTAAATATAAAAGCTCAACTTAAATGACAAGGTTAAACATTTAGACTTTTGAGCAAATCCAATCCTGAGAATCAATTGGTTTCATAGCTTTTCAGCTTATTTCAGCACTGACACAGTGCTCTGATCTTGTATCAGATTTTAGTAGTAATATTGTTACTGAGAGGAAAAAATAATCATGTATTATGAGTTTTCTACATACTTGTCCAACTGCTGTTTTCATTCAGGTACTAACTGGTGTGCAGAAAAGGGTGAAAATGGAGGCTGTAGCTACATGTGTCTACCTGCACCACAAATCAACAAACACTCTCCCAAATACTCCTGTGTGTGTCCAGAAGGCCAAGAGCTGGCAGCTGACGGCTTTCGCTGCAGACCTGGTGAGTTGTGGCAGACTGAAGATGAGCTTGTGAAATGCATGTGGAACATCTGTCTGAAATCAATACATTACAGAGTGAGCAAGTCTTGCTTACAAAATTCATAACTGGTAAACATAGTAGACAAGAGTGCTCGTTGTTCATTTTTCTTCAAACATTGGGGCTGGAAAATGGAATGGAGTCAGATTAAAGTGGCTTTTTGGAAAGTTTTTCCACTCTTCTTCCTCTTATTTCTCAGTTACTTTTTTTATTTTTAATCTCTTCTACTGTGTTTGCTCTGCAGGTTTTGTCATCTATTCTTTCCAGCTACAAACCCAGCTATTGTTTGCAATGGCTGTTTAACAGTAGTGTAGTCAGTTTGACTAAGTTTGTAGTTCCTCTCAAGTATACGTGTCATCCTAACAGCTACTTAGTTCCTGAAATTGGGTATGATGCCGTTATAATGCTCCTAGTTAGTTGTCACTTACTGAACAGGCGATGGTTGAGTAGGCAGCTGACAAACACTGCTTTTAATTAGCTTTTCTGAAACTGCTCATTATTACTGTTCACTAAAGCAGCAGCTGCAACCTCTTGAATTCTGTTCAATGCTGTATTATTTTCCCCACTCACTAAATTTTGTATTTAAGAAGAAATCACAGGCTTTCAGTATAATAGAGGCAAAGGTCAAAATCATCATTTGAACTTTTTTGTGGCTGTTGATGGCCAACAAAGAGGTGGACAACTTAAAATGCACGTGTTGAAACATTCTGCATAAAATATGCTGGTTTGCAACACCTTTTTTATGGTAGTCTATATCTACCCTTGTGGTGGTTCAGCATGGGGGTCAATCAACTCCATCAAATGTCACTTGAATCTTTGTCTTTGGTTCAGTGTTGAACCTTAACCTTTGGACTTGTAGATTCACAAAAGGCTATGGTAGGAATATGCTGCCACTGGAGGATAAGGTGTTCCTAGTAGCTTTTTTTGTATTCTGGTTAGTTTACACTTTTTAAAAAAATGCCAGCTGTTGATCTGAATATTTAAAGACTTAAATCTGTCAAACATAATGGATAATTGACTCAACATACTTGTTTTGCAACTTGTGTGTAACTCACATTTCTTTATTTTGTCTGAAATTAGGTCACATATCTTTTTATGGATGAATTTATTATTAAATTAAGCATGTGACAAATACTTCACAAACTTAATATAAATGGCATTTTCTATGTTTGATTTAAACTTGGTGCAGTTGGTGTTGGGAATAACTGCTGCCCTGTGTGTGTGTGTGTGTGTGTGTTTTTTTCTTTTTTTTCTCTTTTTCTTTTCCTTTCCCTTCTCCCTTCTCTCTCCTCTGTCTCTGGGAAAAGGTTGCTTAGATACGCTGTTCGCTCTCCTTTTGTTTTTGTCTTGAGCAGTCCAGCTCCTTTCTCTGCTCCCACGGATTAGCCTTTTCAAACTGAAGCGGTGTCAGTTAGGAACCTGATGGCTGAATTCACGCCACATACCCTCCTAATTGGGCTCAATGTAGACAGAGACCCCAATTTTCGCAATGTACTGGAAATCTCCTTGACAACTCTGCACCAGTATCCTCCTGAGTAAAGTCTGTCTAGCTGGCCTGGTTTTTGTCTTTAAGCAGTTTGTATGCCTTCCAGTTGTCTTGCTGTCTACAAAGTGAAAATGTTTTAAGTCGAGTTGTACCAATGGCAGTTCTGCCAGAACTTAAGGGTGTCAGTATCTATATTCATATTTATGCACCAGATCCATCCATCAGCTGTACTTGCTTACTCCAGTGTAGGGTTACAGGGATCTGATGCGGTCTATCTCAACTTGCGTCTGGTAAAAAGTAAAAGTGCCCCCTGGACACTTCACTAGTCTGTCCCAGGGCGCACCAATCCAATTCCAGATATTTTTTAGAAATGGAAGGCCATTTAATTTTGGAGTCAGCACGGGAAGTTGTGCAAGACTGCCTTGCAGTTTCCTATTTTTTAGTCAGTGGGTGAAGAAGCAGGGAGATATGAGTTGTTGGGCTGAGAAAAATAGTATCAGACCATCATGCTCCTCCATCTCTCTTCTGCTTCAGCTGTTTTTCAAAGACTTTGCTGCCCTTTTCTTAAACCACTAATCAACGTATTTATCCCCAACTGCAGCTGCTTCAGTTTGACTGAATGGGAAGTGTGGATCATTCATTGTGTGGTTGCAGCTTTGACCACCTCTAATCTCATTAGTGAGAAAATTACAGGCAGTGCTCTCTTGCTAAAGTAGCAAGAGATTCTTGAAGTGCCTTTTGAAGGGAAGTTCCCTCCCCTCTCCTGGGGAAGATGTATTTTTTTGAAACTGCAGGAAATCTGTTTCTTTTTTTTTTTCTCAATGGTTGCTGCAGCTGTCCTCAGTTATACTGATTCTGACCAAGTTGATCCAGCTCACTGTTCATTTCATTCATGGCCCTTTTATTGTGCTCCCTTATTTGACCAGTTTGCATGGGAATTGTTTGACTGTCAGTGGGTTTATTCATTTTTAATTTATTTTTTATATTTATTTATTTATTTATTTATTTAATATATTCTTGAAGGAAAATGTAACATTGTCCTGCACCTTAGATGTCATCAAAGTGTCTTGGCATTGCTTATTTGCTGTATAAAAGCGATTCCTGCTTTTATCTGACACTTTAGCATTTCATACTGACTTTCCAGAAAACCCCGGTACTATTTGTAGTTTTAGAATAGGCCAACTTTTGATTTGTTTTT
>JAOWBL010016374.1:2345-21844 GCA_028564865.1 Zenarchopterus dispar | reverse complement strand
CCTGCTGAGGAGAGAGGTGGAGTTAAAGCAGTGGGTTGACTCTGCCCTTTAAAAATTCAACTGCTATGAACCAAGCAGTAAAAGGGTGAAAAGGTTGATTTTGTACTATATTTCTGTAATAAAGTTACCAAAGTACAGTACAGACATTTTTAAGACCTTTAGAAACTGTGTCATCTGTTGAAAAAAGGAAAACGTATGTTATCTTTCACTACATCTCTTGGACATGCAGAAATAGACCGAAGGAGCTGCTCCCAGCACTGAGAAGGATGAGAAGCAAAGGTATTAGGAGCTTTGTATTTATTAATAGTCAAGATAGCTGATTTATAATGTCTCTTTTTAAGCCTTGATTTTTATTTCTCTACAAACAAAATATGTTAAGAATTTGGAGGCTCTGCTTGTCTCTGCCATGCACCAGCCCTTAGAGAGCAATCGAACACTCATGATTTCATAACGTTTCTCAAATCCAAGCTCATCCATCAATCCATGTGAATCCATTCTTTCCAATGTGACCCCAGTCTGGTGCCAGATCTGCAGAGGATTGCAGTTTCCCTGCCTCATTCCACTGGACCCTATGGTGCCAGGCGGGATCAATCAAGTCCTGCTGAGGCATATGAGAGGAAGCGAAGTTGTTTGACCCTGTAGGTTTGCTGCCAGACAATGATAGTAAGTAGAGAGGACAGTTTGAGCCTTCCTCCACTTTCCAGACAACCAACCTGGACTAGACTGGACAGCAAAGGGAATAGAGATGAGCAGTGGGATGATGACTGTCCGTGAGTGTGTATGTGCTGATCTGTATGCAAGTGCCCTCTCTGAGAGTGTGCACTTAAATTTGCATGTGTTTCGTCGCTGAAGTGGCTGTGGTGTGTGTGAGTGGGGTTATGAACTCGAGTGATGCAGTTGGGGCTGTGGATCGGAGCAATAGAGAAGCTGCCATTCCATCTCTCAAGCGTCAAGCGGCCAGTAGAGAGGTTGTGAACGCCTCACAGCGTGATATGTATTTTTAAGTTTATGAAGTCACTTTAAAATACTAGAAGTACTGAAGTGTTAACTGGTAGATTAAATATTTAGAACTGAAATTATCTGATTTGAAAGCATCAAAATGCTTCAGTCAGACCTCTACTTTTTGTTGTTGACAGCCTGTGATGTCGGATTGAGTTTTAGAATAAACAGATATCTAAGATAAGCCATGAAACCCATCTGTATTTCTCTGATATGATTTATTTTTGCAGTATTTCATTAACTCAGGTTCAAGATCAAGAAAGGTGAAAAAAACTTTTAAAAAAGACAATATGCATGCTGCACTGAAGTAACTTTTTTTTTTTTAAGCCCAAGGTATAGGATAGTTTATAATATTTACAACAGATAAATGGAAAGGGACTTTTGCCTCTATGATAGTTTTCCCTTTTTCTGGCACAAAAATTAAGCTTTCAGCAGCGGTGGATGTTGGTGGGGTGAGGTAGAGAGTCAATCCAGCTATGACAAACCGTGGCAGCAGTGCACCCGTTAATCTCTGCTGTCTCTGATGAAGGTTAGTAAAACTACAAGGTGAAAAATGAGGCTGTTGTTAGTGATAATCTTCAACTCTTTATCACTGTGGCTCTGCAGGGAATTTATTCACCAAGAGGAGGGTAAGTAGCCTTCGAACCTCTGCTGTATAGCACTGGCTTGTCATAAAATTAAAACAAGGTGTTTAAGTCACAGATGGTGTGAGTTACCCTGGTAACCCAGGTGAATCCATGGAAAATGAATTAAAAAAAATCTTGTCAAACACAGCCTTGGCTCAGAAAAATAGAAACCAGCAGGGTGGGACAAACCTGACTCTCAAACCATAACAAAGATTGCTCCAGCCAGTCACAGACAAGGGGAGGCTTCGTGTATCCACTCATGAAGGATTGAAAGGGGGAAGGGATCTGGGAGGACATCGAGGGCTCTGAGGATGAGGAGCTTGGGAATATCCTACAACGTAGGAGTTGTAGTTCCTCAGCTGACCACTGGGGGCCAGGTATAAAACATGTCAATCTCTATTAACCTCTTATTACTGGAGATATTTTGCATTACCGTAATCACGCTGTTCTGCGTGCTACTGGCAAATTCAAATGGTTTCTGAAAACTGAGAAGCTGTGCTTTACAGCTAAGACATGGTTATTGTAGTAATTTCACTCACGCTGTTCCAGGAAGCTAGCAAATCAGCCTTTTTGTTAGCTCGACACATCAGAATTCATGCAACATTTTGCTTACGCACATGATGGGTCGCTGCTAGTCATCGTTTCAGCTCTGGTAAAATTCATTTCAGATGTTTTGGTTGTGACACTTTAAATTAGGTTGATTGGACAGATTTGATAGGATAAAGTGATATCAGTTAGCATTAAGTATCACAGGTTATTATTAGCTAAGCAGCAGTAACAGAGCAAAGGTGGGCATGTCCCAGACAACTTGTTTGCAACCTGGCGCCACTTAGTACAGGGGCAAAGAGGGTTCAAAACTTCAGAAAACCTACGAGTGATAATACTGGGATCACTGGGGTGTCGCGGTTGAAAATCCCTAAAATTTATATATTTCATCTTATGGCTGAGAGATGGCCATGGCACATGCAAAGAGAAGAAGATTGGAAGAATATAAATTGAGGAACAAAGAACACAAGAGGGGAGCTTAATAATTTTGCACTGAGAGATACAAAAGTTTTGCAGTAATATTTTACATTTGACAGTTATGTACCTTAAGAAGGGAGAGATATCCCAGTAACTATTATTTAACCACTATTATATGTCCTGTAATATTTTAGATGTCTGTTGGGCTGTTCAACTGTGTAATTATCTATTTTTATTACAGGTATATTGTGCGATCCTGCTTCTGTAATTCACAGGGAAAACCCGTCTAAATATATCATTTAAAGCAGTTATTCATAATTATTGGTTCTTGGTGCATTTGTTTTAAGCCACATGAGAACACACTTGCACCTCTACACACCTCGACACAATCACTTAATAGCTTTTCCGAGAAGATTGGCAACGTCATTCACCTGTCACTCAGTGAGACGTGAGCGGCAGACAGCCAAATGCCTGAGCGACAAGTGGATGGAATGGCAGGGAAGAAAAATGTGCCGCTGGAACATAATTTTTAGACTTTAAGAAATTATACTGTAACCTGTGTGCAAGATTGGAGAGCATTTTTCCCCATTAAGTGTTTAATGATGCAAGATAGTTTGGCTCTATGATGGACTGGTGACTTGTCCCAGCTGCACCCTCTCCAACTCCCACCCATAATTTTACTTTTTAAGGACACTGTTGTTACAGTTGGTACAGCTTTACACAGCCAGCTACATGTAGAATGACTGATTGGTGAGCAAACCAGAGTGATGTGTCACAAATTTTGTCCAACAATGAAATACAGTTATAAATTCAATTTGTCCAGTGATGTCAGCTGTCAGTCAGATTTAGTCGGCCTTTGTGCACCAACTGCAACCCATCAAACGCGAACTCCTACTCCTCCTCCTAGCAAATTCCAATTTAACCCCTAGAGATGGTGACAATCCCATGCTGATTTGGTTTAGTTTGGTAAGTGCGACGTGGCTGAGAAGTGGCTGATTAGCTAAATTTCATGTAGGTTTGCTGATCTAGTAAAGAGCACATTATAACTTTGCCTGATGTGAGATATTTAGTAAAAATATTACCCAAGAGCCATGAAATTGAAAATGTCAAGTCTTGACTCCTGGCACTGGTAAAGAGTTAATTTTTAAATAAACTCAGCAGACACACAGGAGAGTTGAATTTACTCTGAAATATGGGCAAAAGATCAGCACAGCTCAGAGAACAGCGTTACATAAAGTCTGAACTACAGTTGAGTCTAGTCTACAGTGTATAATCACACACTGACACCGTAACTGAATTGATGTGAATCCACAGGGAGAGTCATATTAGAGATGGCATATTACGGAAAATCTGCTTTTTTAAGGCTTGAGTCTGAAAGTTAGCTATGTGGGGCACCTACCAGTCCCTAAAATACCGAAATAAGCCACTCAATCTGTGTTGAGTGTAGTGGATTTTGGCAGATGTTGTATTTTTGTAAAATTGATGGTATTGTTTGGTCTGAGAAGGCCAGTTTATACAGGGCAATATAGAAGCTGTAAAAAGTTATCCTTGGGGATTTTTGACCAAAAAATGTTCCAGACACTTCACAAAGGATGCTGAGAAATTTTTTAGTTATGTGGAAAAGGGAATAATATTTCACATTTTTAAAGCTCAGGTGAGAAATTTTCATTCCAAGTACAGAGGGTGGGAATCAACTGACAAGTAAAACCCAAAAATCTGAAAAAATTTGTGGGGAAATTTAGTTTCCCTTTGCTAAAAGTATGAATCATGATTTTTTTTCTCTCTCTTTTTTGGTCATTGACTTCATTTCATGTGACATATCTATTTTTGAGAAGGCAATCCTAATTTTCGGGAGTGTCAGGGAAAAATAAATGGTTCCCAAGCCAAGGTAACTTGGGAACTGCAAAATGGCTGTGCCATGGCAACAGTTATCAGTCATGGATGTTCAACTCTTGAGAGTAGTCCCATTAGAAGCGTTGGATTTTAGCTAAGCCATCAGATTTCACACAAGCTGGTAGGAAGTCAGATATAACAGCAGTGAAAATCTGTCAACTTTCAAAATAAAACACTAGCAGTGAGCTCTTATTTGTACATCAACATTATGACCTCATAACTGGTTTATGAGATTTAAACTGTGCACAAGGAGAGGTTAATTTTAGAAGTCAAAAAGACACCTCTATTCTTTTTTACGGGTATATCAGCAGAAAGGACAGGGCACAGTGAGAATAAGTCTTTAAAGAACAGATTTTCATGCGATACTCACATAATTTTGAAACCTTAAATGTATAAATGTGTGACCCCAGAAGTCCAACAAAGCAGGCAGCACTTGGAAGCTGTCCACTTCTGAAATACTCCTGGTGGGATATGATGTGGTGTTTAATGAATGAACAAAACCCCAACAATACCAGACTGTGAGACCTCCCAGGCCTTCTGTACTTCCACGCACTTTTGAAAAACTGCTGCATGGTAGGGTGAGTTGAGGTTGATGTGGTGCTCGTTAAACATGCTGTGGGCAAAAGATGTTTTTTTTTTTGTTCAGTATTCTTAATGTTTCCTTTGAGTATGAATCATCTCTTTACACATATTGTCACCATTACCATGCATGTAAACAGTAAACTGAAATGCATCAACCACCATAGCCTCTTCAGTGTTATTCTCATCAGCGCACCAGTTTGTTTCACTTCTTTTGTATCCTTCTTTTCTGTCATTTTTTATTTATTAGCAGTAAGCTAAAATAGTGTACTGCCACCACAAGGCTGATGAGTCAGTGGATCCTACCAGGCCCATCGCTGTGAAAGAACTACAGAGGAGGTCAGTCCTCTTAAAATTCTGACTTCCCAGATTTAATCCTGGACACCTGTAAATGGAAACCAGCCTAAAGACTCAGCCTTTAATGGATACTGTTTGTTAACCCAATTATTACAATCACCTGTTTCAAATAATTTCAGTATTTTTTTATTTTTATTCCACCCCTTTACCAGTACTAAGTTACACTCCTAGCATTTTTTAATTCATTATTTAATTAAATAAAAATGACAAGAAAAATATGAACTGCCACGGGTCCATGATATCAATTTTAAAAAGTAGAGTCAAAGTGAAAGTGTCATTGACAGAACTTTAAAAAAAAAAACAGCCCATCATTTATACCTTAATACAGATAATCAATTTGCTTTTCTTGTACAATTGAAGGAACTCAACATGCTACTTGTCTGCTAATAGGGAGAGTAAAGGCCACTATACATGCAGGTGGAAAGTACTGCCCAGAACAAGCAGACATTGATTTCCAGTCACTATTTCTGTACATTCTTCCAATTTGCTGTAGGTGGAAGTGGTGAAGGGAAGAAGAGGGTCTCCATGGCATTGGCTTATTGAAAAGAGGTAATTGGTGAGGTATTATGGAAGATATCCCAATTAATCTCCAGCTCTGTTTCGTCATACCTCTTCGAAGTCTATATTTTGATCCAATAATCCATCCATCCATCCATTTTCTAAACCCGTTGTTCCATTTCTGGGTCACGGGGGGTCCAATAATCAGTAAAATCCCAAATGTAGGTGTGATATTATTGAGGTGGGACTGATGACATTACAGCTGTGGGCTTGGTGGCCATTTGATGTCATGGAGAAAAATCACATTTATGGCCTTGAAAAAAAAATCTAAGATCATTAATTAAAAACAACAAAAAAAAAAACCTCAAAGAAGAGCTATACCTCTCATTCCTCAGCTGGGATATAAGCTGTTTATAGCCAGAGGGCCCATAAAATCAAATGTACCTGAGCCACTGTGCCCCTGTGTAGCGGATTTTATAACAGAGAGAGTATTAAAAGCTTCTATCCAAGATGAAAAAAGAAAGTAAAAAAATATTGATACCTACTTCTTTGAAAACGACCACCCCCATGAAAACTAAGCTCAGCTCATTCGCCATGCATGTGTGTGGCAGACGACAAGCTGTGGCCAACATCACAGTGCAAATTAGCATTAATAACACTTATTTGATTCCAAAATAATTCCAAAAGGCATAAACAAATGAGTACAAGCACACCTGGCTTCACAAATTTAGTCAACAGATGGTTACACTGCAGGCCAGTTATTGTGGAGGAATGAAATGCTAATATGTATTCACTGTAGGGCTCAATCACATAAAAACCAGGAGGATTGACTCACATTTTTGGCCAGTGTGTCATTTGTGATGGTGAAGCCCAGAAATGGGAAAGTAGTAAGCAAGACCTGGGATGCTTTGAGTCGTGGTGTTCCAGCTGTTGGCTGAACCTCCACTCTCCTTTCCCATCACTAAAACTCTTGGTTATAATATTGAATGTTTCCACTTAGTAGCCAACTCACTTTAAGAACTAATTGCACAGCGACAACATCATCCTAATCCTAAACCCGCAGCCTGGCAAGAAATTTTAAGGCGTCTCCTTTTTGATGGAATAAAGCTAGTAAAGTGTGCACTTTGACAGAGATTAGGAGCAAAGAAATAAAGAAGCCTGGTAGTTTAATGCAAATAAGGTAGCACCAATTTGCAAAATGGAATTCAGGATTTTGATTTTTTGGGGGGGAATAGAGAGGATGTCATGTACTGATCCAGCAGATTGTGAAGAGGGAAATGAGTATGAAGTGGTAATTTTGCAGGCCAGATCCTTTGTAAGTAGTAAGAGTACTTAAGAGCTAAAAGAGAAATTTGCACTCAGCACATTTGCTTCAGGAAAAGATCTACAAAATGGCACATTTAACATCTTCCATTTGCCCTGACATTTTTTTTAAGTTCTCCCCTGTGGCCATTTCTCTATAGTGGCCTTTGTTAGGTTGTGTTAATGGAAGGAAACTGAAATTTTAATTTTTCTTCTTAGGGCGCATTTGACCTTATTGCCTTGAAAACTTGCCAAATGAAAATTAAGCAGATGTGTCTGTGTGTGTGCGGTGCAGTATGTGTAAACAGCTTCCACTGTGAAATGATTGGTGTTTTTGGCAGAATTTCAGTGATTTACTTTGTTTTTGTAAATCATACTAGAAAATCTAACAGTAATCTGTTCAACAATCAATACCTCAATCAGTACCGATCAAAACACGTTACTATTCCTAGTAACATTGTAAATGTAGTACTGATAAAAGAAAATGATTAAATATCATGGATTTGAATCTTTCAACCAAAATAGGGTGGTGACCTTAAGCGGTGAAGTTGTAAATTGCAACTAAACTCCCATTCACACAGCAACTTTGTTTTAGACCTCTTGCACCTTTTTTCTGCTCCAGTGGGCTATGCAAAAAACTTGGAGGCCATGCACGGGAAATCAAGTGACAATGATGTTATATTCCGTTCTGCCACTGTTACACCCTGTTATTGCCATGGGAAGTAGTAAAAGAGGTGGAACCCTCTCAGTCACATGGTTTGTGTAACAAAGGCATCCGGCTACATGTTGTCAGCACTAGGGACAAATGCCACAAGGACAGGTTTTTAACTTGGGGGCGTTAGAGAGGAAGACCAGCTGATCGGCATAATTGCAAACTTTTTCACTCAATTTGTTGCACTTGCTAATCAGCAAACCCTGTGTTTAACACATTTGAGCAGCTACCACCTGCAGAAGTACACTTGAATAAAGCAGTGGCCAGGGACGTCAGGGACTTGTTGACTGTGGGCTGCAGAATAGAGGAAAGGACCGTCTTCATATTAAGAAACACCTCAAACAGTTGTGAAAGCACACATTGGGGAGGGGATATGGTGCCTTTGTGAAATCAGTGGGAATGCACAGCTGAACAGTGGAGATAGAATGAAGAGGGTGCCTATTTATACTGCAAACTATGTGAAAGTGGCTCAGCTAAATAGTCCTCACCTTCTCTGAAACAGAAAGTACAGGAAATATTGGTAGCAACAAACAATTTGGCCTGCTCCAGAGCCAATGCATTGTTTGTCCTATCTGGGCTACTGTGTAGATATTGTGGTGCAACATAGCCAACCCTGTGGAAGAGGGCCTCCATAATCTGTATACATTTCTGTTATAAGTGTTATAGTCTGTTCCTGCCAATAGATCCCTCAAAATGTCTTAGACATAAACATAATGAATTTTTGGGACCCAGATTAAAAAAAAACAAAAACCTTTTGGTAATGTCATAGAGGTTAACAAAAATAACCTTTCTACGGAATAAAACAAACACAGTTTGTCGAAAAAAGCAGTGAAATAAAAATACACATGATTAAAAAGGTTACCTGTTAGCGTTCTTTTTTCCCCTCTTGTGGTGATTCAGTTGTTGTTGTTTTTGTTAACTGATTAAAATTGAGAAGAATGTTATGACTTATTCTCTTCTGTTAAATTTAATATTTTAATATTAGATCACATACAAACAGAGCTACAAACATTCATGCCACTGTTGCCAGGTTCAGGGTGCATGGTTGAAACATACGAACATTTTGGCCTCACATTCAAAAACTGACTTTTAAACTGAATTGAGTTTAGAAGCTTTTATCACACCAAAAGTAACAAAGAGTTATCATACACTGAGTAGCATTTATCTTCATTTTTCCTTTATCTTCCCTATCAGAAATACTGGCAAGTGGACATATTTTTCAAAGCTACACAGACAAACATTATTGCAGTATTTGTGATGTAAAATGAAAGGCTGTTATGCTAACTCTGGCTCTGTGTTTAACCCCCTAATTAAAACATTAATCATGAGTACATTTCCTATCTAATCACATTTTACCGAGTCTAATCCATACCTTTTCACCTAAGCATAACATTACCATTTTATTGCTCACCCTGACATTAACGTCATCACACCTTATCTACAACCCCAACCAACCAGGAGCTCAGCAATTATATTCTGCTTCATTAGGAGTAGACTTTGGTCTGAACGAAGACTACCAGGCAAAAAAATCATAATAATAAATATAATCAATGGAGATGAATTATAGAACTCATAATTACACAAAAATGCATAGCTGAGATAATTATTATTATACACCTGTGAAGTGTAACCCCTGTGTGAATAATACATCAAGCAGATGATAAGTCTTAAGTAGAAAAGGTGCATTCAGAAGGAATGTGCAGTATTTCAAGATCTTATATGATTCAGAAAAGAGGTGCAGCAGCTCAGGAGAGCTGCATTCTTGTCAGATTGGGAGTGTAAAGGCAAGGCAGCAATGCTGCTGGATCACGAACATTCACTCTGTTCTCTGTGTTAATTAAGCCTTTCTTTGCTTTATTCCCTCTGAGAGCAGCAAACATCAGCAAGGTATGTAAATCTGAAAACAACTCTCTGTCTCTTCCTGTCACCTGCACACAATACTTTATTTTTTTCATTTATCTTCTCCATATTTCTTTGTATTTCTTTATTACATGACTTCCCAACCAGAAGAAAGTGAATCACAGGGGGTATTTCTGCAAATGGGGATGCTGAGAAATGTTGAAATAGCCAAATAACACACCTTAGACAGTTCTATTATTACTATTACTATTCTGATTATTGTACATGTAACCACATACAACCCACCAATCATTTTTATAAAGGCACCTTTGTTGTTTTGTTTAAGCTTGGCATGTGGCCAAGCTTGAAGTTGAACATTGCTGCAGTGTCACACGGGATTATCTGATCCACAATGAAACTGTTTGAAAAAGCTGACAGCTTTCAAACTATAGTTAGCTGTAGCCCCTTAGCCAGCCAGCCACTGAGTCAGAAGCTAACAATCAGAAGCTAAATTCTAATAGTCTAAAATTGTATTTTACATCATTTCTGACTGCTTTCATAAAATACAAATTAGCAAAATTAGAGTGATTTCTTTAACACATGTCCCCTTGTGTTAAAGAAATCACTTTAATGTTTCAGGTTTAAGTAAATACACCGTAAGAAAAACAAGAGCATTAAAGTATTAAAAAACACATCATATAGAGTAATGGTTGTTCTAAAAAAAATTAAAAATAAAAAAATCCCAGAGGAACTCATGTTCTATTTTGAATCATAAGTGTTTCTTTTATGTTCATTTAAAGTGTACTACTTTTGAAAATGTGTTAGCCTGCTAGCTCAGCCGTGATGCTATCGTGCACTCTGCTCTTCCAGTTGCACAGACTGAACTGTGCCCTCCGATTCTCCACAGTATGTTCTTCCAAGTCATTCCAAAGACACAAGCCTTAACTTGTTAGTGAGAAATGGCTTTCCAATAGTTGATCTGATATTTATTTTAGGACAATGACACTGAAGCTAATCTTCAGCTGCATGTTAAGCCACAGATGCTAATGATAATGAAACAGGCTTGAAAGGTCATGCAACTTTCATATTCAGTTCAAATGACTTCAAAATACTTTATTAATCCATGAAGTAAAATTGATTAACATAAATGTTAAACTCTCAAACTAATTTCAGTTTTCGGTAACTTGGTTGCTGTTTTAAGCTAGCAACAGCCCAGCTGCCTCCATGTGTCTTGAAGACTATCTAAAATTTTTCTTTTCAGAAAAACAAATGAAAAGGAATCAACTGTGTTATAAACTACAAATTTTTATGAAAATTATGGCGTTTGAACTGAAAACATCTGTTTTCACCCGAGTGAGTCCTTCATTCTCAGAAACTGTTAGCATAGCTCCCAGTGACAATTCATAATTTTCATAACTGATGGTGCTGCAACTGCTCATAAGTACTTCATACAACCACACTCCAAATAAATAATAAAATAAATACCCCCTTTACCACATTGCATGTGAATCAAACATGATTGAAATGTCCAATTACACAAATTTAATTGACATGCTGCAACAACAACTATATGTGAATGCAATATGGCTGCTTATTATGCACCCCGTTAAATCCCATTTAAAATTCAATCATGTTTGGAACACAAGTTGTCTATGAATCAGCGTATGCTTTTCATATTAAGGACCCAATGTTGGAAAAAGAAGAAACAAATTATTTGCTTGCCGATTTATGAATTAAAAGCTTCCTTTTTATTTGTATTTTGTGCTTACAGTCCCCTTTTGAATCCATTTTAGTGTTTGAAGATTGTTGCTTTCTCTATATGCTTTTATAATCTATATGCAAGTGCTGGGTCCTGAAATGACAGAAAAAAAAGAAGAAAAAAAAAGCTTGTGGATCTGTCCAATCAGGGCAGCCTGTTTTTTCTTTTTCTTTTCTTATAACAAGAATAAGACTTTCTATCTTTTACAAGACACACATAAACATGTGGAACCGAGTACAACTCCACTAGATGTTTCATTTGAATTTAAATGAAAACTTGGAAATGAGAAAAAGAGATGCAAACCAAGTTTTGTTTTTAATATTCTTCTATCCAGTTCATATGGTCAGAAAGTTTTTGACCTTCAGTTGGATCTGAGAGTGGTTGCAACCAACACACAAGCAGTTCCTTTTTTGAAAAAGTTTGCATGTGTTCACATTAGAAGAGATCTGACATTTGTAGATAAGTAATGATCTTTATAGAATAGTAATTATCCATATAGATGTTGCCCTCTGCATAGACGTGGGCACAGTTGCTAATGTTCTCCTTTGTGCTTTAGAGTGTTATGAAACTAAATATGAATGCCATTGTGATTTTTCTGATTTACAGCTTTTACACTTTTACTCAACTTCAGAAACACTCCTGCTGCTCACTCTGCTCATTCTTGTTTATGGCCTGGAGGAGGAAGGCGTATAAACAGACAATAACAAACAGTACCAGAAAAGCAGCACTGGCTTTTTCCATAGACTGTATGATAAGCACCGGACAAACATCCTGTGACATCACTTGTAGGTTTTGTAAAGAGTGCTTTTGAAGCCCCTATTTTGTCATACCTTGCCATGTTTGCAAGACTGGCTCCTCTCAACCATGGTTAATACAAAAACAGACAAATGGATAAAAACGAACAAGCTGGACAGTCACTAAGCTAACACAAATCATAACTTGTCTTCTTGCTTGTTATTTTGATTTGAGGATTAAAATGAAGAGTATCAGTGTTTTGTTTTTTGTTTTGTTTTGTTTTTTATCAAAGACATAATAAATCCATCCATCCAATTTCAATACCCACTTAATCCTTTACAGGGTCACAGGGGTCTGCTGAAGCCTTTCATTACAGGTGAAAGGCAGGGGTATACCTTGGATAGGTCACTAGTGACAGAATAATTCATATATTTCTTCTAAATTTGGATTTCTAACTGACAATGAAAACAAAGTGAGAAAACAAATGCTCACCCTCAAAAAGGGGCTTTACCCATAGTCCACGCTATGCTTTTAACAGCCTATGTCATCTTTCCAGTAAATTTAAGTCCTCCATTGGCTCTTGTTTTCCTGCAGTCACTTACAAGTGAAGTGCTACTGATATCATGGGAGTATTTGCACTGTATTTATCCAATTAATTCAAGATATTCACATATGAAAATCAATACAAGATCATTCCTACACTGCAAAAACAGCCCTTCTAGAAATAAGCATCATATTCCATAAATGTAGTCAAAACTGTTTTATTTTAAACAAAAGTATATTTGCAGTGGGGTAAGAAAAATTTCTTCACTAGAATTCTTAAAGTCAGCAAAATAGCCGAAAATAGTTTTCCAATTTTCTTGAAACAAGGCTTCTTTTAGTTTTTTTAGATATGTTTTTTTTTTTTTTTCAGTGTATCTCTTGGATCACAAGAGTCAGGGTGATATGCTCCCTTTGTTAGCCAAGTCTTACCTTGACACTTTCTTTTTCCAATGCAGGTTAAATAAATGGCTTTACTGACTTTTAACTCTGTTGTCCTCACACCCTCATTTTTCTGTGTCTGCTTTGATCCACCATGCTTTCTTTCTGTCACCAAAAAGAGATGTGAGCATCAAATTGCAGAGAAATAAGTTTCTGGCAACTATTTGGTCACTTGTCAGAAAATTAGGAGGGCAGAATCCTCTCTCAGAGTGCTCGCCAAAAAGCATCTGAAGTTTCCAAGCAAATATGCGCAGTTATGCACCAAGCACATCCATGGCAGTGTTTCATTCCCATTCTCTCAGACATTGTGTACTCTGCACTGACAGACTGCACACGCCCTCGTAAATATGTGCACAAGAGAGACAAAACAGATTAAATGAAGATGAATCAATAACAATAAAAATTCAGCTCTCTTTGCAAAAAAAAAAAAAAAAAAAAATGGACCAAGACCCCTGACTGGCTGCTTCTCAATTATAGATGTCTGAGTGACAGATGAATACTGCGAGGAGATTAATGTCTGTCACTAATCTCATGTGTGTCTGTGCTAGAGACACATGCACACCATGTCATGCATAAATGTGACCCCAATCTTCCAAAACAGTTACAGCTGCCCGACTTTAACCATGACTAACCGCCACGGCTGCAAATGTGTCCATCTGCACATGCATAAAAACACACACCGTCACATGCTACACATGTCAACAACAGGTTTCAGTGGCTCCTTGAACCACATGACGCATTCGATGTTGTGATGGAACACAATAATTGACTGGCTGGCATCTGATCAGCGTAAGATGGAGTGGGAGACTCTGAGCTGTGCTGCGGGCAGTTACTTTGTTTGAGAGGGAGAAAAAGAGGAAGGAAAAGAGGGATAGAAAAGAGAGGAAAAAAGGGAGGCATAAAAGGAGTGCAAGAGGAGAGATTTACCAGACTGGGGGAAGGGTAGTTGTGTGTTAACAGTGACACCTGGTGGTAAACTATGGAACTGCTGTGAGAAGACTGTCCATTAATTTAACCATCCATCATTTCTACCCACTTATTCCTATTTGTTCATATGAGGATCTGCTGGAGCCTATCCCACCTTTATGCTTGTCAAGAAAAAGAAAAATGAAAACAAAATGCATTAAAATGTACCTGTGTTCCTGATATGCAATCATTACAGGCCATGGAGGACACCAGGCCAGCATTTTCTACTAGAGGCACTGAAAATTGTAAGAACACCAGGGCAATATTTGCTTGGAGCATGACTAAAGTTCAACATGTAGCCCGACATCTTGAGACTTGTTCCATCTTGACAATTTTATTGATAAATTCATGGTTGTGCTTTGCTTCAGGCCTTCCATTTTCACAGAAGGAACTAAAAGTGAAAACAGAGTTCCTGGGGGGAGATAGGATATGCATAAACGGGGATGTGGTTTATGAAATATAGGTGCATTGTAGTTTGCAGTGTCAACAGCTAGCTGTCATCACCGTAGCACATAGTTTTGGTTCACTTTTCATCTGAGCTGTGAAAAAAAGAGTGAGTAAAGAATAATAATCTTCAATTTGTCAGTATATATCTCATAAAAGACACCAGAATTAGTCCTCTACTTTTAACTCATCACTAGTTACAATAGAAGCAGTGGACTGCTGTTTTTCCACTTCCTGGGGAGCTTAGCTAAGGAGTGGGGGGGTTAAGGGCCTTGCTCGGCCAAACATGAATTGCTTCATGGATGTAATCTCAGTGTCAATGCAACAGTCAAGGGACAGAAGAAGTCTTTTAGCTCACCGAGAAAGCCCATGATGACTAAATTACATGTGATTTTGGTGAAAAGCCAGTTTAGGCAGCTAAGGTGCACGGCTTTGGCCGCCATATTGCACCTGTCTGACTTTTGGAGCCAGCCCCCATTGGTCAGTTAAGGAATTGGAAGTGAAGCTACCACCTGAATATCATCAAGGAAGCCAAGGTGATGGAGACCGTTGGTAGTGACTGAAAGTACAACATCGCTGATACAAGCAGCTGAAATGATCTTCCTTCACAAGATGACTAGACTCTCCCTTGTACAGAAAAATGTGAGAAATTCTGTAATTTAGGAGGGATTTGGAGTAGAGGTCCAGTTGAGGTGGTTCAGGGTCTGCTGAGGATGTTTAACTGAGGATGTCCAAATTAGAGGAGGCTTTAAAGCAGATTCAGTTCACACTGAAGAGATCATATTTCTCTGCCTTGTTTTTCTCTAGGAAGGGCAGGAAGAAGTGACTGGGAACAGGGAAGTCTGAGTCTCCCTACCATTTATCCGATAAACTTGGATAATCAGTTGTTACTGGATGGATGGATAGATGGTGTTTTTGATCAAAATGTGACAAAACACTAAATAAATTTAGACCCTCATTTTAAACTTTTACTTTGAAGTAAAATAGTACATTGTTTGTTGTTTTGTTGGGTTTTTTTCAAATCAATAAGGCAAGTATTTGCAGTTAAGTTAAACTTTTTTTCTGTTCATAAATGGTAAGTTGTATTTCAATTCAGGCTATAAAAAAAACCTGATTGACACTTTGAAAAATTAAAATATTCTTTGACTTCAGTGGAATCCTTTGACTTCTCCGAAATCCTGAGATGACGCCAATTAACTGCACACATGCTGTGCTGTAGGCCACATTGAGTTTTTGACTACCCCGTGTGACTTGTGAAAGTGCTGAATGACGGCATGTCCTTAACAATGTGTTAGGCTGTATTTAATTTTCCTGTCACTTCAAGCATTTTCTCAGACCAATTATTGGATTTTTTCCCCCCACGGCATGCAGACAGCCATAACTTCCAACAATGCTTCTCTCCTTGCATTGTTTATGCTTCATACGATTGATGTAAACATTTTGCGATTATTATGTAATTGCTTCACACCAATTATTGCAGCTGGCTGCGATTGTTAGGCTGGAATTGCCTTCATTCACCTGTTACTTTTACATCAATACTTCCACATAGTTTGGTCCATTCTGTTGCTGTGAATATTGACTTTAAGACCAACTGTCTCAAGGTGTTTGATTTCTAATATTCATCCAGCAGAAAAGAAAAGTCAAAGACCAAACCTCAGCTTAGGGCATGTTTTAGATTTGAAAGGGTGCTTTCACATATTAGTTTTATGGCTTTGGTTTGAGTCACTTGATAAGTTTATGATTGTAAAGTGTCATTAATTAGCATTTTTAAAGTTCAAAATTGCGTTAATCATATGAGAAATAGATTTAATTCTTTATATAAACTCTCCTGACATTGTATAAAAAAAGTTCAACCTCCTCAGAGTGTCCAGGATGTGAAATCAAGCAGCTGAGCCTAAAACAGGTTGTTTTTTGTTTTTTTTAACCAGGCTGTAAATATTTTTACTTCTACTCCAAAGTTAGATATTTTAACATGGAAGTTGATGGGAATTGACTTGTTTTGGCAGCCAGCCTCTATCAGTTAGTCAAGGAACTACAACGAAACTCACTTCCACATAAGCCTCAACGCAGACCTGAGTTGGTTAGCGCTTGCTACACATCAACCTAAAAAAATGAAATTTATCCTCAGTAGATTGAAGGGGGAAGTTCATGAGCTCCCATCCCTGTTGTTATGGGACTATATGTGTACATTCCCCATGGCTTTGCAATGGGAATTAATTTTATAAAGCCAATGCTGCACCGCTGAGGTCACAGCAGTGCATGAATCTTGCCTCTTGGATGTTCTAGAGGTCTGTGGTGGCCAGTGCTATCATGTTTGTCATCATGTTCTGGGGCAGGAGGCCGAGGGTAGTGGATACCAACAGATTCAACGAGCTGATCCGTCGTTGGAGTGGCGTTGGATCCTCTCAGAGAGGAAGATGTTGAAAGGGTACCTGATCTAAGGTACAGCACATCTTGGTCAATGTCTCCCATTCACTTTATGACATACTTGCTAAACATAGGAGCACTTTCAGCATTAGACTCATTCCCTGAAATTGCATCACAGAGCACCACAGTAAGTCATTCCTGCTGGTGGCCATCAGACTTCACAACTATTCCCTAGAAACAGCAAACATTCAAACTCAGCTAAACTCCACTAGCTACCATTACTTATTCGTTTTAGGCAATAATTTACTGTGCAATACTGCAAAAATGCAGTTGTATGTATGTAACAACCATCTATATACTATAACATAACAGTTTGTAGATACCAGACTGTATAATATGTATAACATATATATAGATACATATACAAACTATTCATACAATTCTATTCAATGGTTATATTTTTCTCTGATTTTGAGATATATATTCAAACATTTTTTTTTTTTTTTGCTACAAGGTCAAGCTATTGCACAAAAGCCAATTTCTCCCGAGGGATTAATAAAGTACTTTCCCAATTTCCCAATGAGAAATGTGTCTTCAAATGTTTGACTAGTACATAGAAATGTATTATCCTTTGATTGACTCACTCCCTTTCCTGAAACCATGCTGACATCGAACCTGCAACTTTGTATCTTTGGAAAGATTTAACAGCATCCTGAGTTCATGCCACAGTGGTTAAGTGACCAAAAACAGTTTATTTTGATGTTTCAACAAATAAACACTAACAAACCTGTCTTAAAAGTGGACTAAACTGGTACTTAACAGTCATAGTGAAGAGCCCTAAATAACCTTGTTTTTCCAACCTAATCAGTGTTCTATCTCTCCCAGCAAAGTTAATTACCAACATCTTCTGCATACACCTGCATGTTTTTTTGTTTTTTTCTGGATATACTCTTGAGAGCTTTGCATTGATTTTATATTGATTTTTCACCTCTAACCTGATAACCTCTAAGATGCCACATGTGGCACTTGATGCACCGATAGCTTGCGCTCAAATTAATTACATCCTGTGTTTTCCTAATGAAACATTCCCTTGTCTTCTTTGTATAATAAAGCTGTTTTGCTGCACTCCAATAATGCCACAACTACTGCTCTGCAATGCTGACATGTGTGGGGTTGATTTGTGGTCCTACAGAGACTTGGACTCAGATGAACTGTGCATTATCTAATTCGCATGTCCTCAAATGTTTTGTTCAACCTAACTGCTGTGCAGATGAAAGTGTTGGAGGCCATGGCTGCTCTCATTGGTCACTAACAGTCAGTAAATACCCCCAAACCTCAGGCTGTTTACTCACCCAATTTCTACACTGTTTTAACGGGTTTTTTTATGTCCTTTATGCAATATCTGTTACGTAAAGGTTAGTTTCAGTCAGACATGTGATGGTCTTTTATAAAACATGCTAGAGTAAAAACAGTGTTGACATGGAATCGGTGCAAGTGTTTTTTGGTCTGTTGTTGACTTGGGTCAGGATTGGTTTATGTGTTTAAGAATAAACACACAATTAAAAAAGTTTTTTTTTTTTTAAATGTACAACCTCCTGTCCTGCATCTAAAGCCACACCTCCGAAAGCCCACATACATGTCATGTCTGTTCACTGAAGAAAAAGAGAGCTTGTCAAATGCTGATTTTAGACCCTTGTTTTTTCCTTAGGTATTTAATATTTTAAGTTTTGATGCTAGAGTTTTTGATTTACGTTTTTTAATTGTGTAATAATAATTTCCTGTAGTATAGTTAAAGCAAACAAAAAAAAAACTAAAAAAAAAAAAAAAATCTCCTACCCAATCTATAATACAATTCGAAAGTTCAAAGGCATGCTAATTTTGTAGTTTTTCTTCAATTGGAGTGCCTTTTCTTCTATATTTTCAGAAGGATTGTAATATATTAACAACAAGATGCCCAGAAAGCATTCGATTTAGAGAGCTGTTGGATGAACAGTGGCTAAAGTTTGTTGAAGAGTGTTGTCAGAATTGCTTCTTGAATAGCAATTTTTCAAAGTACATATAACATGTCACAGTTCTGTTTGAAAACAGAGATCAGATTTTCCAGCAATTCCAGTTTCAGTAAGAATATTTAAGCTTGTTTCCCATATGAAACGCTATTTTCTGACTTCGAATTGAAATCTCACTTTTGATTTCTATTAGTTTGGTTAGGATTAGGTATTAAAGAGCAACTGTCAAAGCTCAGGAATAAAAAAGGTTTTTATATCTCCTTAATGCAATATCTAATATATTTATATCTGATAATATATATCTGATAACATATTTGAGGTAATATATTTTACTTTTTTTTGTATTAGCTTAATTTAGCTTGTATTTTACTTGAAATTAATTCTTAAAACATCTGCACACAAATCTGAAGTTTTCTGCATCCACCAGCATGAGTAAGGGGATTTTCCCTTTCTTACTATAAGCGGACTGTAGA
>JAOWBL010016331.1:0-36312 GCA_028564865.1 Zenarchopterus dispar | reverse complement strand
ATATATATATATATATATACACTTTTGTTAAGAGCTGTGAAATATGTGGCACTACAATCAATTTGCTGTTTTCTTGTCCTTTAACATAAATAATAATCAGTTGCTGTGGTAGTTCATGGCCATTCCTACTTTGTTTGCGGGTGACCAAATTATACTCCATCATCTACAAGAGCCCTGTGATGTTAACTGTATACCATGTGCTCTCATGTACACTGTGGCATATGGGAAGAGGGGCCCCAGCGGAGCACCATATGCTAGAAAAACAGGGAATGCTCATAAATGTTGCATGAGAGCATACAAAAGTCGCGATTAGAGTACCTTTGCTTCACAGACATCATGTTCTGTGAGGTAAATGTGCATGACTAATTTATAGTTGACCTGTCATGGGCCATAATGGTCTACGCGGTGCATCTCCGATCTGTCTCATGAGCCGTAACTGAGAAAATATTTTCTCTAATAAAAGTGCCAATCATGCTTTGTGTTCATATTCATCTTTTACTCTTGTAGTTGATTGCTAATTTGGCAACACTTTCGGGTCCCATTAGCTACCTCTAATTTCCTAGACAGGAATTCATGTGTAGCTGTAAATTCATTTGAGGGTCCCTGGAAAAAACTGCAATTTGGTGCAATTCACAGGAAACTTTTGTATGCTATTAAAAAAGCAGACTTTTAGTTTATTCGTGCCTTCAAAGAATTCTGTTCAGATCAGTGATCTTTTACACAGCTAACAACTGAACATAAATGGCTGCCTCAAAATATGTTTATATATTCTTTTGGCTTTAAATATCTTGCAGAGTTTTTTTTGAAAATAACAGGATCTATATGGTTTAATATTGTCAACCTGTTTAACTGCAACAGCAATTTAAAATTAGAAAAAATTTGGGGGGACAGGGAAAATGGAAATATGTGAGCAACAATGTTGCAGACAGTATAAATCCAAATGCATTTATTTTTTTCTTCTTTTTACTGTGGGAGCATAAACCAGCTCCAATCATCAAACCGCCACTACCGTGCTATTATAGTTGCTATTATGGATGTAAATCACTAACTTAATCCAATATAATATTATAGCTGGTAACTGGAAGACGATTCAGTATGACAATATCACAAAATCAGCCATAGTAGAATCTTGATTTGATTTGATTCAGGCTAGCGATCGACATGAGACGGTATCATGTGTTTGAGTAAACATAATAATGTGCATTCACATCAAATTACAGTAATTAACTTCAAAAAATAACATTTTGAAAGGGTTTGAAAAAAGTTGTGTGCCAGCGAGGAAGAACAAATGCTTAATAGAAGACTACTGCACATTTGACACAAGGTAAAAAAAAAAGAAAAAACAATCTATTCTTTAATAAAAATCAACTGCAAAAGGCCTCCTGATATTGATGAGGATGACTTGATATTTTCATTTTGTTTCAATGCTATTGGATCATTCATCATGAAATTGATATATAAATGGAGACCAGCGGATCATTACACCCAAAGTTGTTCTAAGGTGTCCAAAAATTGTAATATATTTGGTCTTATGTGCCCGGAGGGCATTTTTCAGAAGTTTGTTCAGATGCAACTTTCCAACCCTGAAAGTCAGGCTGCCATACCACGAGGTTGTCAACCCTCCCACACAAACACATACACTGCTCAGTAAAAGAGGCCCTTCACACTGACAGCTAGGAAATACAGCAAGCATTCAAAGAAAATGGCAAAAACGTGTTACCAATAAAGATCTTGAGTTATATATCTTTAGTCAATAAAGTCAACCTTTCAAAAGCTGTAATCCTTTCTGTAGACCTTTTGCCAATAATGAAGCATATTGATCCTTACCATACAGAGCTGTCTTAGTGATTCAAATAGAGGCTGACTGTAAATCTTACAAACATCATCAGTATCACATGTCTGTAAAATCTGATTTTAGTTGTGCGGATGGTACTGTGGCAAGCTTCTAGATGCACATTTCATACCCTTAAATCTAATCATGGAAAGTCAAGAAATTGCAAAAGGAGGTCACTGAAAAAGCCTTTTAAGCTGATATTCCATGTATGAAATGGATCAGAAGCAGATTCTTTCGGGGCATTGGTCTTTGGAGGCTGTATACACACACAATGGCCAACGAAGAGGCTAAAAGAGCAGGCATACTTGACACCGGCCCCCTGCTGTACAGTCTCCTGCTCCCTGGGTACTCTTAAATCATCTAGCTTGATAAAGACAGCTCAGAAAGACCCCGCTGGAATTTTAAAGCTCCAAGAGGTGGCATTGCATTCAATGCATGAGCTATCGCTATAGGGTCCACCAATAACCGACCAATTTCTCCTCAGTAGTGTTCAACCATGAATTCTTCGCTGCAGGCTGCAAAACAGCCACGCAGGTTTTACACTGTGAGCATTTACAGGATTCCACTTGCAAACATTAACACAATACTCTTATATTAAAAGTTGGCTGCTAGCAAAGGAGAATTAAGGCTTAAGAGAAAACTACTGCACATTTGATGCAAGGTGCAACATTGTGATAGCAATGAGAAGCCAACAAAGATACTGCAAACATGACAATCTCTGTGCGCAGCTGCCACCTGGACCGCATGGAACTAATGAGAAATAAATAGTTGGAGTTTGGCTAACAACCTTCCCCTAAGGGACGTTATCAGTGTGACAGGCCTGGCTTCACATCGGTCTGAAATGTCAGACGCTAGGGCTGGAGTCCATTCCTAATGATTCAAGACACCAGTCAGGGAAGCACAGTACCTGCTGATTTCACATTCTCCCTCTGAACACACACAGGGCTCAGAGTGGTGTGTTGCTTGCAAAGGATAAAAAAGAGAGAGAGGCAGTGTTAATTTCAAAGCAAATCTTGGAAACTGTTACAATCTCACATATGCCCTCAAAGCCAGGAGGAGGTGCAAATGTAAGTACTAGCATGTTTATATTTTTGAGAGTGCAGGTCTTTTCTGATAAGATATACTTTCAAAACCCAGTCAGTTGTTTGAATATATAAACAGGAAAGATGGTGCAGGACTGCTAATGTAAGCTATGCGTGCCACGTCTGGGACAAAGTGCCATCACAGGGATGCTAATGAGAGCCGTCATGAATTAAGTCAAACTAAGGGATTAAGTGTAGATTTCCAAGAACTTTAATTATTCTGGTTTATGTAGAATGGAGAGAATCCTTACTTACGTCATTGTGTTGACTCTAGGTTGTTTTGGCTGATTTTTTGGAGGTGTAGTTTGATGTCAGTTCTGCTACAGTGAGGCTATACATCCACATTAGTGCATTTTCATTTTAGATTCAGCGTCAGGGGATCACAAGCCAGTGTCTTGAGGGATGAGGACGTGATCACAACTAGCCACTCCTGAGATGACTGACATGCACAGACAAACTCCCTCTTGAAGGCAGTGGGACTTCCTTTCCCTGTCCCAATGAGGTAGCCTTAGAGTCAAGTGTATCCAGTTGGAAGCAACTTTGGGACTCCTTAATAAATGAATTAAACACATTTAAAAGTACTACACCAGAAATTTAAAAGTATAACTGGGAGACAGAGTTAAGTTTCAGTTAAGTTTAAAAAAAATGTTTATTTTAACTTGAATAAGCTATAATTATTTCTCTTAACCAATTATTGAGTTGAACCTCATCTACATTTTAATCAAGTATCACCTCACCCTCAGTCCCCCTTTAGTATACTTGGCGGCAAATTTACTGAACTGGGCAAATTAGCATGTTTTGCATGAGTTGCAAATCATGAACAATAGCTTTTCTGCGATTTAGGTCTTTACACTGAAGATGCATCCAGCTCAATTCAGTAGTGACCACAGCAGTCTGCTAAAAGCAGGGAAGACTAGTGAATATTCTCAAAACACAACCAATAACAGTAATGAGGGTATAACTTAGCAAAGACAGATGTGAAAACACAGGTCATTAACTAGTAAATCTTATTACCAGTTCAGGTGAAATATTTAAAATGTATCCTTTTACTAAAATTAGAAACAAACAAACAAACCCTTCATGAGTCAGAGTTCTCTCTTCAACGGATTCTTACTCCCTACCTGCCACATACTGACATTTGGTCAGAAAGCTGCTGTTATTTTTGGACCTGAAAGGTCTTAGGGACTGGGAACAGATGCATTTCTACAGTAACTTGGGAAATTCCAGCTTTCCGCAATAAAATATCAGTTATTGTTTAATGCTTATCCATAATGTTTTCCAAACTTTAAGCGAGTATATTTAATGGGTAAAGAAAAGCATAGATATGTCAAAAATAAAGACTGAATTAATCAAAATAAACATGTGAAACTGCAGTGTCAGGGTTGGTCAAGAACACAGGACCCTTGCTTGAGAGTCAGGTGGCTGTTCCTGTCCTCCCATCTGACCTTTGTCTGCAGTTTGCTTTACTGTAGTTGTTGTTGACCAGCATGGACTGTAGACTGATATTATATATATAAAATATATATTTTCTTGTTGGTGTACTGGTGTAGGTGGCAATAGTGACCACCATACGATGATGTCTATGCTCAAAGACAGCCGAACTCTGGAGAACTTCATGAACAATGAACAACGTCATCATGAGCGCGGTAGATGACGTGGAATGTTTTCCTTCAGTTGTTTTCTGTCTTCTTTGCTTTTTGGGGCTATTGCTGTCTATTTGGTCAGGTTTAAGATCACGATTTCGCTGCTGTTTTGAATCAGTGGCAACAAGACATCAACATTTTTACCTGCCCTCCAACCCATCTACCACCGAGTATGATGAGGCATCTGTGGGATACCTGGACCGAGTCAGATCAAGAACTAGAGGAAACAAAGGATTTGTTTCAAACATCTCAGACTCAGACTCCACGTGACACTTTGGAGGAACCTTATGCTTCCCCTGAAACATCACAACTGTTTTGACAGAAAAAGGGACACCAGTGGGGAATTTAATGTTGAGGCTGATCTTTTTATGTGGTGAGGATTCATCAGTATGATCTTAATAGTAGAAGATACTTGCCAACCTTCAGCTTACATGCTTTGAAGCAAGGTAATTAATTCCCAGCAAGATGGTTCTTTAACATTTCTTTACAAATGTATCTGTAGCAAAAAATCAATGAGAGAGGAGACATTCACCTAAATTGGCCTTTTTTTGTCTTTCACATGTTGTATAGCAGTATGTGCAAGGACGTGTATCCTCACTATTGTCCTTGCTTGTGTCAGACAGACGTTCAGACACTCTTGAAACTCAAGAGACATCCTGTTTAAAGCGAACCGCTCAGGGGAAATATATAAATATTTAGATAAAAGCGAGAGGTATCTGAAGCTTTGAACATTCGATATAAATACGCAGCCTATTTTTGGAGGCAGCCTTCCTCGCATTATCCTTTTTAGGTGCCCTCAAACAAGAATTGTGTGTGAAAGTCAGAAGTATGTTTTGACAGAAGTACAAGGTGCATTGTTCGATGCGCAAGGCGGTAAATGTCAGACGCTTGCTTACGAGAAAAGCGGAGGAACATCAGGGCACTTTTGTTGCTTTTTCTCTGCAGTATTTTCGTGCCGGTGCTGAGGGAGCACCGTGCACTGCTGGGATCAAATAAAGGGGTTTTTTAACATGCATTGTGAATGGCATATTAGTGACACTTTGTGATCACACCCTCTCGAGATGTAAAAGACATGACAATCCTCTTTTCCATGAGTGTATTTCCATACTTGAGGAGTTGTTTCAAGTGCTTGTCCCCCAACTCAGGACAAAATTGGGCTGGTAGACATGAATGAGTGCATCTCTACATCTGCTTCTCAGCTGTGCTTCTATTAGCCTTTAGAAATGACAAGCTGGAGTCTTGAACATGCGTTTCATTTTAAGTAGTCACCATTATTCTTATGATCTTCTGATTAGCATGTAATTACAAGCCACGTCAACCATATACTTTGCGACACAATATAAGGTTGAATACCACGAGTTTGTTTACATGCCATCAATTAGAAGCTGAAAATAATACGTGAATGCAGTCTGTAATTGAACTTCCCAAATTACAGAACAAGAGATCGACATTAGATCCATATACCAGTGACTTTCCAGCTCTGGGACAGTAAGAAATACAGCATGTGCGTGAGTTTATAAACCATAAAAACCCCTGTCAAATGTACTTTCTGTTGATAAGACTTTCCTTCTGGGAATTATGTAAAATATGTGCTTTTACACATACAAAAAAAAAAAAAAAAAAGCCATAGCCATAAATCTTCCATTTCATTTGCCTAGGGTGTGTGTATCAAATTTTCCCGCAGTGCTTTAGGTCTGAGGGATCCATGCTGGGTAAGAGTGGAACTTTTAAATTTTCCTCTTGCTGCACAAGTCTGGAAATGGCTTGCATTTCAAGTGCAGTGTTTGATGTGACTGTGGCACACTGCAGTAAACACTGGGAGAAAAATCCCTCAAAGTAGAAAGATGGATATCTTTGAAAGTATGGTCTTGTTTCTCTTCAGCACTCATTGGTTACTGTTTCATGTCTTCAATCAAGAATCCCACACTTTCCATGTTAATAAACACTACGGTTGACCATCTGGCAGCAAGACTGTCTCACTCGTGCCAAACAAGACTTCTGCTCCGCTTCACTCTGCAGTAATCCGCCTGGCCCTCGTTTGTGCTCCTTGGCCCGAAAAATCGTCACGTTATCGTTTCTCCTCAGACCGCTGACCATCTCCGCCGTCCACTCGGAGCAGAATCCCATGGTCCGCCCCACGGGGCTCCGAGTGGTGCAGCGAATGAGTGAGAGGCGGCTCGGTCACATGGATCAATATTCGAAGGAGAAGCAGCTGCACCACTCTGACCATCTGCTGCCTTTATGCCAGCATCCTCGCTGACATCGGGCCTTCTGGGTAACCCCTCAGGTGTGCAGGTGAAGACGTTTCAGTTATCATCCGTTACCTTTCCCAAAGTAGCACCTGAGCCACTCTTACTGCAAATTACCGTTCAGGTAGAGGAGGATTTCACACTTTTTCCAATCAGCTCTGCTTTCACTATAAACTGAGCATGTTTTGGCACAAGTTTGTTATTAATTCACGTTGACACATTATATGTGTGTGTTACACGTAGGGAAGTCCTGTGCTTTATATATACTGTATCTGTTTTGCAATAGAAATGAGAGTAAAAAAGCTCTAACACCAGGGGCAATAAAGAAAGTAAAAGAAAGTAAAGTTTCTGGTGAGTAGAAGAGATAAATGAATGTCTAAGTAAAATACTGCAATTATCCCACATTTAAAGCTGCTAAGCCAGACTAAAAAAAGGGAGAAACTCCTTTTTTGCCCTGTAGCTCTTTAAATGATGCAAAAACAAGTGCTTGTCAACTGTTCCATATTTTTAGTCAATGTTAAAATAAACTGAAGGCATAAAGAGGAACCAATGTTTTTTTATTTGTTCTTTTACTTTGGCATGGATAAAAAGGTTTCAAAATATCTAAATCCTCCACAGCTGAACTATGTTTTTCTTTTGATCTACCGGTATGTCCTTTTTGATTGACAGCCGTGTATTGATTTTTCGCCCATGTATTTACAATGCTTATTCAAAGCAGCTGGTTTTAGGAGGTAAAGTCAGAAACTCCGGTTCATTTCACCCTGCCCTTCCAATGTCAAATGCAGAAAAATGTGGGGAAACAAAAGACAGGGAAGCTGCATAAAACGCGCTTCAGACAGGACGCGTGGGTGCACAAAAATGGCAGTGCATGGAGCCATGCCGTCTTTGTGCTGATGTGAAGCCATGTTTAATTTGGTTAGAGAGCTCTGTGTCACCACCTTGACGCGTTCAATTACAGATAACCTGACAGAGCACAAAGGCAATGAAGTTAAAGCTGGTTTAAACAATGTCCCACTGTTCTGAGTTGTAGAACAATGCCAGTTTAAAGTTTGCATGTAAAATGCAAACTTTAAATTGAAATTTAATTGAAACTTTTTTTTCAACTTTCACAGTAAAATGTTATGTTGACATTATTAGCTGTCCTAGCAGCGCCAAACCACAAACAGTTGATGTTCATTGGTGCTTCTCTCCCATACTCATCAACTGTGCAGGCTGTCAAACTTCTCCTGACTCAGCATAAAGTACACCCGAAAACGGTCAGTGTGCAGCAGCAGCTCCTGGACAAGACTAAAACTTTCAACTCTTGCTTATATTTATGGATGTCATCAACCCACACGCTTTGGTATTCTTTACTGTAGCTCATCTTCTCATTCTCATAATCAGTGTTTGACAAGATGCTTCCAGGAAAGTTATCACCTTGCAGAATTTTTAAAAGCTCCAGTTCCACCACTGACCCCTAGGGGCTGGCTCCAAGTTGCCACCCCTCTTCTGGGATTTACTATCAGCCAGTCCTGGACACCTGTTGGCCTGCATGAATACCTGCTGTTTACTGATGAGCCGAGAGACCAGGGGTCCCAGTGGTACTTCGCTGGTCCTCTTTTTTACCTCTGGCAACACTTGTTTTGGATGTTATTTTAGTGGCAACATTTGAAATGAGGAAGTTTGGACAGATTTGATGAAAATGAATGTAAACCAGTATTAATTAGCATTGTAGGTTAGCATAAGCTAGGCCAGTCAAGCTAAAATAGCTGGCAGTGACTGAAATAACTAGGTTTATTCCAGCTGGTTTCCTAGACTGCTCATTCTGCTTATTTCCAATACGGTGCCATGCAGTTAGATGAAAAAGAGGCTTCAAAAGTACTTTTCTGAAGACCTGTAGATGTCATCAAATGGGGTTTGTCCACTTTTTCTTATACTGTCCACACCTGCGCCCATCCTCCATTTTAATGCAGGGCATACTGCCCCCTTTTGAAAGACCTTTACTGATGACTATGATGTGGGTTCTATGATGTCAGAGTACTCTGTAAATTTGAACTATTCCCTGCTTACTCACATGTTTTCTGAATTAGGGATCACAAACATTGTCATAAGGTAATGCTATGTGGTAATATTTGAATTTGTAGTCACTTTAGAGACCAAAATATGCTCTTTCAATCAAAGTAATTTAATTTTTTTTAATTCATTCTTTTTTTGTCCAATCTATGCCAGTTTTGATGTTTTAAGCTGTAATAAAAAGAGAACTTTTTAACTTTCCATCACTTTCAACAACAGGTGGATTCACCTGTCACTTGCCATAGGTGTGGACAAGAAAACTCTCATGCATTTAAAAATAAATTTTAAAACTTCCATTTATTATAGTAAAATTTTGACGTAAGTCTTCACATGAAAGAAGCAAATTTGGGAAGAAAAGTGCACCTGACAGAGTTTTCCTCATAGTTGCATCATTTGCTGTCCACAGAGCAAATAAGTAACTTGTAAAACAGTTCAAAGGAAGCACCTCATGTAAAAATCAGCATTTCCATCAGGCCAGATTTAAGAGTGGATTGCTCGTGTTTAAGTGACTCTCAAAAACAGACTGTGATTCCACCGTGTAATGCTGCTGAGTCATTAAACAGCTCAAGTAGCTCCAAGTGGGTGGATGTGCGCTTCACAAGTGGACTCACGTGGAAATAAAAGCAAGTAAGAAAAGCATGAAACTGCAGTGATAATTAGACTGTCAGGTCACATTTGTTGAAAACATCTGCCTAATTGTGTTGCATATTGTACTGAAACTCTGCAAAACTGGATTATTAAAGGTACAACTCATCACCAAGCAAAGAGAATTAGGTTAATTCGAGAGAAAATCCTGGCTTAACCTGTTGGCAGATGAGTAAGATAGTTTGTGTGTGATCCTTTAAACATGATTTATTTCTCTCTGCGTCTTACCTTTCTTTTTATTTAATCATTTGGACCCAGAAACTGCAAAACCATGCCTTGCATGTTTTGAGTCCTTTTAATCATCAGATTCTTTGGGGAATACAACAGGTGTGGTGTGGAGGAGGAGGTGGAGATTTGGGAAACGTTGGGAGACTGTGTTGGTTTTTGAGCGACAACAGATTGTGCTTTCTGTTCAGCATTAATTATAGAAAATTCAAAAGGTCAAAAATTAAAGGAACCCCCAAGAATTTACAGGGATACACTAACATTTCGCCAAAGAAGCATTGCTTGTAAGTAACATTTGAAATAGGTGGCTGGTGTCTATGAACTTTATCAGCGGCGTTACATAAAGCTGCATTTGAAATAGCTGTTTTAAACTGAATTTTCAAAGCAGTTTTTGCATCTTCACAAACAAACAATATGATTCTTGTTTTCAGCAGTGTTCACAGATAACATTTGGAAATGTGTGTAGTGGCTCTGTGTGTTTGGAAACACAAACTAATTTTTGAAAGTTTGAAAAGTAGAACCAGGTTCAGACTGGTCCTGGCACCAGTTTCTTCTAACTTGATGACAGTCCAGTTGCTGTGGTGCAGTTTCTCCATCACGTTACATCACACCAGGATGCATTTTAGCTGAAAAATCTTTCATTGTTGTTACAAAGAGAGTTTGTGCTCTCTCTCCTTCCTGTCCTGAACGCACTTATCCCATTCACTGCAGCAAAGACAGACATCTAGTTGCTGTCTGCATCCAGACACCAAACTCCCCATTTTCATCACAATGTTGAAGTAAGTTTGTGATTTGTAGCTTCCAGTTCTGTTGATGTTGTTGCATGTAAGCACTGCAAAATTTTACCCAAAATATATTTAACATGTTGACTCGACAGTGAAATCAAACATAACGTCAAGTTTAGCTGGGTCAATACAAACGGGTGGTTGCTTCACTAAGTGCGGTAGCATAATGAGGAAGTCATCACTACTAGCCATCAGCTGAGCCAATTGTCAATCAGTCATATTAGAAATAAATGTATTGCTTTATGTACGCTATCCTGGCATGGCACAAAAAACTTAACTCCATCAGAGTTATAATGGATGTGAAATCAAATGATTGAAACCAAAACTGTTTTTTGAACCAGTCTGATAAATATTTTTATTTCTGCTCTAAAGTTGACATTTTAAAATTGGAGTCAGTGGAGATTGACTCATTCTTGCAGACACCATCTAGTGGTTAATTGAGAAATTGCAACAAATCTTAGTTCCACATGAGCCTCAATGCAGAAGTCGGGTGATTGGCACTTGGTGCAAACAATCAGGATGATGGATAACAGGAAGTGAAGGAAGAACTAAACATATAAGGACACAGACTTTCAAAATAAAACAGGGAAAAAGTCACAAACAAGACGAAAACATATGAACCAAATAAAACAAAAAATGAAACCTAAAACTCCAAAGAAAACTTGGTACCATGAGAGAAAGATTCATGTAACAAAGACTGTATTTAAATGATCAGAGATATTGTGGTCTTTACTCCATGTGGTTCAGAAACTAAAACAATATTCTGAGTGTATCTGACTGAATAGAATTCCAGTGAACTAAAAGAATTTGAATACTTTCATGAACGTTTTTACATTTACAAAGTTGTAGGATTTGCCAGAAAGTATTGCCATTTCAAATACCTTATAAAGAAAATAACAATACCTATCAAGTGAAATGTGTAATTCAGCAGGAAGAGTGAGCATGTTTGCGAGGATCATTGTCATTCAAGGCTGAGCCCCGTTTAAAGGTCTGATCCTGGAACCGCCCCTGGATAGAACCTCTAAATGAGGTTTAGACATCTGTTCACATGAAATAGTGTATATTTAGAGAGTGTTCTCCAGTGTGGTAAACAGCCATGTTAGCTGACATTTCCCATCCACTGATTCCCATCATCGGTTCAACCTTTTGGAGGGCTTTGGTCTGACCTACAAGGGCTCCACGGGAAAGAACAGTGCCACTGAGATTCGTGCATAGCAGCCTGCTATCGATCAGCTCGCGCCTAAAAATAAAGTCTGGGGGCCCATCAATGACAGAGAGGCATACAAAAGGCCCGTGTCTACTAATCAATGATGACCTGGAATTTTAAGACGTGGATCGATACATCTTTCTTTTCTCGCATGATCCAATGATCTTTTGAATGTGCCTGACACTCTTGAGGAGTGCAGAGACGAAATGTCAGGTGGGAAATTAATGTCGTTTCTTGTTAGCATTGCCATTTTTTGAAGAATTGGTTCTTTTTTTTCTTTTTTTTTTTTTTATGGTTGAACCCAAACACAAATAAGAAGTATTTCCAGTATGAATGATGCAAGGGACTTTGAGTTGTTAACTTTATTTTATAAACTTTGAAGCACATTGGCAATCCAGTGTGACCTTTCCAAGCAAAGTGAAATTTAATTGAGCCAGATTTGTAAATTGGAGGTGTTGATTGCCTGCTGGTCATTCTGTCACCCACTCCCTTTTTATCTGGTCTTCAATAAATCTCTTCATTTTCCCTCTCTTCTTCCTCCTCCACCTCCTATCGTTCAGCAGGATCCAGCTTGCTCAAGGCTACAAGCTCCCTTCCTATATTTCACTCCGGTGAATACTTTATCTTGCATTTCAAGGGTTTTCATATAGAACGAGTGTCCCACGCCACTCTTCATTGTGGAGCCTCTCTGATTAAGATGAGGTGACAATCTCCACTTGTTTTTCAGGAGGGCTGTTGATTAGAAAATGCAGATTGGTATTATGAATTTTCATCAACTGGGGCTCATGAAAAAAGCATGAAGCCAGACTGTGGTGATCCAGCATGGAGTTGCAAATGACAAATACTGTACAGTATTAACTAAAGCCTTTGTGATTTTACTAGTGCAGGAAAACTTATGTCTTCCTTTTTTTCCTCTTTCCATCTTTTTTGCACCCTTTTTTTTCTCTGCTGTTGCCCTGAGTGACAGTAATTTAATCTGTCAAACACGTCAGGCCCCCAAATGCTTGACATTTAGGATCAGCATATCTCACTTGCTTGCATTTGACCAATTTATATCCTCAGGCTGCATTTCCTGAATGCACGATGATAAAAGTCCAATTAATTTTTTTTTTCCAGATAGCAAAAGGGTAAAATAGAAAGAGTGAATTGGAGAAATATGCCTCCGTCACTGAATGTGGAGTAATGTGTAAAGGGAAAGGAAGAGGACAGAATCTCGAGAGCAAATCGTAGAGTCTTCATAGTTATATTTAAATTAGTATATATATGTGTGTGTGTGTGTGTGTGTGTGTGTGTGTGTGTGTGTGTGTTTTTATTTGCAAATGTTTTATTCATTGGGCACAATCTTAACAGAAGAGAGAATAAGCAATAACTCGCATTTGGCAGAGCTTCAGCCCGTGCATTAATTCTGCTTGACACTATCCAGCACGTGTGTGTTTGTTTGCATTTGAGTGCGTGTTCGCATTCATTTCACCATGAACTCGTGCTGAACTCGTGTGTTAACGCTGCGAGAGGGTAAACGCCAAGTAAGTCCTACTTCTGTCGTGAGTACTCACTGCGATTGCGTGAGGGCCCTAAGAACGTACAGCATATATGGCACATTACAATTATCAATCCAGCTTTTAGTGGCATGACCTCGTAGAGGACGAGAGGAGGGAGAGAGAGACGGTAATAGAAGCGGCGATCATACATCATTCAATTTCCCTGCCACGCCACAAACTGATAAATCATCCCTTCGGTGTTCTGGGGAGTGGCTGGTCAAGACAGCAGGTCTGCGGTGGAATTCAGCTGAGACCAAAATCTGGGTTACCGAGTGATTTAAAATTGCTGAAACCACTAGAAACGGGCCTTTGATAGAATCACATGTTCAGCGCTTACTGCTGGAAACTTGGATACACACTGCGCCCTGCCATAAATTGGGAATATCTGAATAAACGGCAAAAAAACAAAAAGAGCAACAACGGTCATTTGTTTTCATTTACACACTGCAAGATGGTTGAAAAGGCCTGCTGTCATTTATCTTTCTGTTTTGGTTCTGACTTCCTCATTGTTTGGAGTCCCAGTGCTATGCACTGTACAAACTGGAGCCATATCCGAACGAATCTTCACAACTTCCTGCGTTGTAATTGCTGTCCACCATCTAATTTGAGTGATCAGATTTTAAATGTGTAAATGTATGTAGGATATAGCGGATAACGTTCAATAACTGAAGCCCTGGCATTTACTGTCTTAAAATGCAAAATTACTGGAGTGGGACAGGGCAGCTGCAAGTGATTTTACAAAACAAGAAGGAGTAGTCGGAGGACATTTTATGGAGAACTATTGCAAAATCATGAGTCTATTGCAAATCATTGTCCATTATATAGGGATTAGTGGACAAGTCTTCCATCAATCTACCAGAATTCATGATCTATAACCGTTTATTTATATTTAGGGTCACAGAGGTCTGCTGGAGTCTATCCCAGCTGGAGTACACTATGGACTATTTAATTATTCAATACAACTAAAATCTTAGGATGAAGAGAGAATTGTGCCAAAGCTCAAGGATTTCTGTTTACTGGTCAATCTACGCTCCTCCTCTCACCTCACCTCTCACCTATGGACATGAGCTGTGTGGGTACTGACAGAAAGAATAAGAGGATACAGGTTGCTGAAATGGGTTTCCTCCTATGGAGGGACAGGTTCTCCCTTAGACACCGGGTGAGAGGCTCAATCTCACCCTGTGGGAAGGACCTGAAATAGAGTTGCTGCTCCTCCACATTGAGAGGAGCCAGTTGAGGTGGTTCGGGCATCTGGTGACTGTAATGGAAAATTCCTGTGATCACACAATGAGGAGGTTGAGTTAGCTAGTGTGAGAAAACGCAGGTCTTGAACGACTTAGGTTTGGGGGAACAGAACTGTAACCTGTGAACTCTTAACCTGCAAACATCTGCTGTCCTCAGTAGATAAGCAGACAGAATAGTTTACAACAAAACTATTTACGACATCTTTATCTGATCCATTTCCCCCTGCCTCCATCCTTTCAGGTAATAAACCCTCATATTGAGCGTTCTTCTTATCTGTTCTTTTATCTGTCCTTTCCTGTTTAGGTTATAAAAGCTCATGAGTTTTTTATGTCTCCCAGATTCAACTGACCAACTTACCATGCTGTACAGTTGACTCTTGTTGCAACTAAATAAAGTACTAAAACTTGGAGCTTACTGTGATTGTGTTTTTGGTAAAGAACCTTTCTGTGCAGTTGTTAGTATTGCCAGAAAATGAGAATGCCCCCTGAACGCCTCCCTTGGGAGGTGTTTCCAACATTTCCAACCAGGAGGCTCCAGGGAAGACCCAGGACATGCTGCTAAGAGTATATCTCTTGGCTGGCCTGGGAATGCCTCGGTATTCCCCCAAGAGTTGGATGAGGTGGCCGGAGAGAGCCTCTCTGGGCCTTTCTGCTTAGGCTGCTGCCCCTGTGGGTTCCTCCCCGGGTTCCTCCACTAAACACCACTTAGGATCCCTTCTTTGGATGTTAGTCTGGTTGTTGCTCAGTTATGTCATATGTTTCATTTCTCTGATTGGTTATATCTCCATCCAAAAGTGTCCAGAAGCTGTCTCTGCTGCTCTGGTCAGTACTGCCCCTGGAAATCAAAGTCAAGACTGAACCAGACTGAAGACGAGGAGAGTTGGGATTCATGACCAGACAATCCAGAGTTGACTTGGTCTAATAAAAAATGACTCATAAGTGATTGTGGTTTGGATTTAACTTAGTTTTTGCTTCATCTTGTTTTCCAAACTGACTGCCTTCATATATAATGAAATTGTCTCTTTTAACAAATTTCATTCAGACTTTAACCCATCTGTGTCCTTGTCCTGATATCTATCAACGCAGACTGATTTAAGCCCCTTTATTTTCTATTTAAACGGTTATTTTCCGACCTTCTTACAAATATTGGGAAGAAAATAAAGCAACAGTCCTTCCCTTTTGCACAAATTGAGTTCACCCTTTTTATAAAGCTGAATAAATACAAAAATGATAAGAAAATATTTTTCAGTTAGTAGCTCAACCGTCAGAGTGAAATATCATTATTCTGCTCCCAAAAACCACCAATACACATATCAGCATTTCTCAGCAAACGCTATAAAAATAACTTCTAAAGTGACTGCCCATATGTTGTACTTCACAGTGGCCATCCTGTCAGCCGTCCCATTTAGTTATGTTATGTGAATGGAAGTCTACGGTCACATCCAATCATGCAGTATGCGATAACTGCTGACGCCGTGAAAACCATCAGCGGAGGCCTCACATGAACACACAAAGATTACAGCTGATATCTGCTCAAACCTGCTGCTTGACTTGACACAAATCCAATCTCTGGGCAGTTCTGTGACTGTGAGCATACACTGAAGTCAGAAAGCCAGTTGGCAGGGTGGCCGGCCCACGCCTGATGTTCCCTGTGCACAGCGTGGAACCGGCCTGACCGGTGATGACAGATGGGGCGCTGAGATACCAGAGACCTGCAAGGCGAGTCACTTTCCCCCCCCCACAGACAATGTGTGGTGACAGCAATGAACCACCTACAAAGCAAGGGGAGGACAAGAGGGAGGGATATATGAGAAGAAATGCTAGGCAACAGGCTTATGATTCACACGAGGGTATCAGTCACAGAAATCTCGGCACGAAGCTGCTGGTGACGGATCCTGGCAGCAGAGGCGCGTCGTGACATAAGGGATTTTCAGTTTTGACCTCATTCATACTAATGAGCTATAAAATGATTCTCCCCAGGGTCTCACCAAAAACTATTATGTTACCTCTTAAAAATATCAGAAAAGTGAAATAGTCTTGAAATATTGTATTCATTCTGTTGGTGACTACAGGGTAAGTTAACCATTTCTGTGCTCTCCTAATCCTTCCTCAACTTTTTTTTACCTGCTTCACTTGCCTTGATTGTCTTTACTCAACCTTAACTACTAACTGCCACTGTTATGAGTATGACTTGTCATGTTTTTTTCTATGTTTTTAATATTTCAACAGTATACACTTGTGCCTCATTTTCTTTGTGAAATAAATGTTTGTTTTGTTCTCCTTTATTTTATGATGATTAAAAGTAAAAAACCTTTTACTCTGGTTAGTGAAGGGAGATATATTGTAACTAACTGTATTTAATTAAGATAAGTTATTTCTGGGACACATACTGTGGACTGTTTTTCTACTTTTGTAATATCTAAGACAAGTTAAAGGCACGCAAACCTCCTGGCTGTAATTCTTTAAGCTGACATGCAGTTGTATTTCTTTTGAACTGTTATTCGTTATGAGATATGGGAATAATTTCCTGCGGTTTTCATTGTGCTTGTTAACAAAATTTGCAATTGTCTGTATTTATCAAATGCATGTTTTTCATCTCAGGAGTCACACATCGTACGAGTTTTAACTTTGTACTTCACAAAGTCCACGGGACTACGATACCCTTGAGTGTGATCCTATGCCAGAGATGTGCAGCTTTGCATAGGTGCCAATTAGTGTATGCACCTGTTTTGTATGCCTGCTCTCAGAGCTTATGCATAAAATTAACAAGCACATGCAAGCTGAAGGCTGTAGATGTTGTTTTAAATTATTACTGTCTTTTCAGCAACACTCTGCCTCTCAGCCGGGAATGGTGTGGACACATAATTTATAGTCAAGTTCTGCACGACCTTGGAGAATGTAAACATTATTTATGTTGAAAACTGGCATTTTTCTAAATGGCATACTTCAGCAACATCTGCATGTGGCACCACTACAGGCTCAGTTAAAGTGGGGGAAACATTGCTCTCATGGTTAAAGGCAGACTTTAACTAAATTTTTTTAAACTTTGCATCCATACTGCATTCCTGAACTAATGTCACTAAACCTTCCCATCACTCTTAACTATATTATGTGTTGCTAACTATACAGTCATGTACAAAAATGAATACCTTCTCTCTTCTAATTCAAAGATTTTCTGTTTTAAAGTGTAATACAATCATCTGACTGTAGTGTGTTCTGGGGACATACAATCACAGATGAACAAAAACATTAAACATTTTTCACTGTGCTGCTATATGACAGAAATGAAAACAAAAAGGTAAAATAGTGACAATAAAATATCTAATAAAAGCGGGGGCAATACTAAGTACCCCCTCACTGCTTCTTCAGAATTTATTAGAGTAAGTTACAGTCAGGTGCTGTTAATCTAATTAAATTAATCTAATATAATTGTTCATTAGGAAGTCTGCAAACCTCTGTGAAAGCAGAAGTTTTGGAGGTTTACTGGTCAAGACCATTCATATGGATAAATGCAAGGCCAAGAGGGAAAGACATAAGAAGTGGCCTTATGTCTTTCCCATAGCACGTCAATCTAGAAAAGGTTATGAAAAAATTTCCAAACAATTTAAAGTTGAATGTTTGATAATGAAAAAGATCTATTCTAAATGGAAAACATTGAAAACTGTTTCTCAATCTTCCCAAACTGGACATCCCAACAAATGTACCTCAAGGTCAGAGCATGCAGAGCTGTAAGAAATACAAAATCTCAAGAATTCAGTCTCTGTGAGCCTCAGTGAAGATGTTAAATGTTAAAAATCCATAACAGCACTGTTAGAGGAAGACTAAACAAGGACAGTTTGTTTGGAAATGTTGACTGGAGAAAGCCTCTTCTGTCTAAAAAGACCATGGAAACATGACTGACATTCACAAACCAGACCACAGGACTTCTGGAACAGCATCCAGTAAACAGATGACACCAGAATGGAGTTATCCGGTCTTAATGTCCATCCAAAGGTCCTAATGGCCATCTGTCCACTGCTAAAGCTTGGTTAGTTGGATCATGGGTAAACATTTCTCCACAAGGATGATCATAAAGTTACACAAAAAATGACTTCTTCAAGTTGCTACTCCCAAAGGTGGATGTACAACTACAGAATCAGAGTTAGGCTTTCACACTTTCTTTCTTACTATCAGATTTTTTTTTCCATTGAGAGAGGGGATATTGAATTTTGCACATGAAAATTATTGTAAGGGATGATTGGATTGTGAACTCTCTTTTTGTCAACATATACACAACACCAGAGTTCAAAAATAAATCCAAAGAGTTGTCAGATCAATATAAAATTAAATAGAAGCCATTTATTACAGGATATGCACAGACATCTACTAGGTACCTTTGGGGTTTAATGAACACGTCCTCATAAGAAATTCACTCTCAGATGAATGAGGAGAAAAAAATAGGAGTGTGGTGCATCCTAACTCTGCTGTGGCAGCTTTTCATATTCCAAAGTGTCAGCATATTCACGTCCTGAACTCTGTCAGTGTGTTTTATTGCTATAAAAGCTAGAACACAGCTGTGATAGCTCATCATTACACCCCTTGAATGATTTCACAGACCACAGATTCATTTGGTTCAGTGACTAATGCAATGGTATTTGCAGGGCAGTGCCAATAAAATTCCTGCTGAGGCGCACAGTGTGACATTAGTGAAGCAGACAAAGTGGATACAAAAGTCACACCAAAGCAATACACTGTCTGTGTGTGTGTGCTTTTGTTCATGCGAGGCAAAAACTATGAGGGAGAGAGGGCGTCATATCCTGTTATGATCGCAGAAGTGTCATGGCGTGATGAGCCATTATTCTCATCACAAACTAACTCGAAGGGGGCGGGAGGTGTCCTTATGATCGTGTTCTGCTGCGCTACGACTGAAGATTTTTGAGCATATGAAGACGATGGCTGCAGTGAGCTTGTTATCCAAGACAGAAAGACTTCATTATCATTGGCTGAGACCACAGCCAAGACACTCCGGTATTTGACTCCGGGGAGGGAGTCGTCATTATCATGCTCATCTCTGACAATAATACTGATGTCTGGACTTTTACAATTAGGGCATGAGACCAACTGTGGAGGAGATGTCTCTTTGGGTTTATCAGAGCTCATTCTTCAGATTTTAACAATATGGCTTCAAAAACCAGGCTAAATTGTCACATGCTGTTTCATGGAGCCATGCTAAGATAATTTAGGAATTTATCCCTCACGTTAGTTCCCTTGGATTTGAGTGGTAATGACCAAATTCATTCAGGAACACAAGGGTATTGCCTTTTAAAAAAAAAAAAAAAAACCAGCATGCTGTTTACTGCACAGATGGAAAAAACAGTACACTGCATTTTAGTACAGCAGTTAGTAAGTCATTGTTAATACCAGAGCTGGAAGGCCTCCTAGCTAGAAGATTCCTTGTTCAGATTCCAGCTGAGGCCTTTCTGTGCGGAGTTTGCATGTTCTCCCTGTTCTTGAATGTTAAAAACAATAATTAGACAACAGTGTATTCACACTAGTGCTGTTTCAGCTTCATCAGATTATGAATCGTATGGAACTAACATATTTTGTTTTATTTTATTTTATTTATGACATAGCTTATTTAGAAGCAGGTCGAGACCAAACTGTTAAAGTGGTGTGACTGCGAGGTTTAGATAATAATGATCACATTTCTTTGAGGGATCTTCTCTAACACTACAGGACTTCTTTTTAAATGGATAATACTGGATAATGGATATTAATGGATATAAATGGAAATTATAGCCCAGGAATCCAATAAAAAGCGTGTTTTATGATGGGACTTATGATGGTCACTAACTCAGCTCATTTGATTTTTATGCATAGGGCAAAAAGCAACATAAATGACTAGAAGGGTCAAAATGAAGTGCACTGTCAGCTGAAGTACATATTACACACAAATACACATCAAGTGAGGGAATCCGATTTAAGAGGAAAAAAAGGACAAGAATATCATTCCAAAAGGACAAAACAATGAAAACTGACAAATGTGCTGTTTTTTAATCGTTCAACAACGCAACCATTGTGTGTCCAATGTGTGGGTTTCCATTAGAGGGCTCCAGGATAAAACTTAGGAAACTGTAACTATAACAAGGTCAACCTCTTCCTCAGTTCATTCAGCTTTTGTACAATAACTCCATGATAATGATGGACCAGGCAGGATCCACTGACTTAGCAAAGTACCACTTCATATCACTAGGTGGCTGAAGGGAACTGAATTTGATGTTTGCCAAGATATAAAGAAAAGGCCAGCAAAACAGACTTTAAAAAAAAACCTGGTCTGATAAGTTTACACTGAAGGACCTGAGGGCTGTGCTGAAATAACTAACCCAAAGCAGGGACTTGTTCTGGGCTGAAAGAAGTTCCTCAAAATTCTTGTTGCTCTGCAATTCCTGTTAATAAAGACTCAATTGCTATTAGTTGAGGCCCCATTGTTGTGATCCTGCAAGTGCCCCGCTCTTGCTGCTGTTTGTCTCCCCTCCCCTCCTGTGTTTTCCAGCGATCCTTCCTACCTGGGCGTGGCCACTTCAGCTTACACACCTGACTGGAATCAAGTCACCAGTATAAGAGGAACAGCTTCTCACCAACTCCTCGCCAGTTGGTCTTTCTATGTTACGTGTCAGTTTAGCACTTGGCTTTCACTTACCTTGTTATTGGATGGTTACTTATCTACATTGTGTTCGTGTCCAGATCCTGCCTCTTTGCCTGTCCTGTCCCAATTAAAAAGCCAATGAATGTTCTGGCAGACTGAGGCAATATAAAGACTTGTCACCTAGACAGCCAAGCGGGTAGGTCTATTGACCATATTGAAATGAGCATGACTTCTTACAGTCAGTGGAGAAGATGCATAAAGCTTCCTGTGTACTGAAATGTAAGTTTAACAAATAATATGCCTCTGCCAAGAAGTAATTCTCAAGCCATATATTCCTATGAGACCATAGTGATTCTAGCCTGACTCAACTGCTGATTTTATCATTGCAGCAATTGCAATCAGCCATGTTGGTGTGCTTCAGTCAAAGCAGTTGAAGGCTGTCTTGTTTTCTGGATATGTTAAATAGGATCCAAAGAACGAGCAAATCTGGGATCATACAAAATCATTTCTAAAGTGGACATTAGAATCTGATTACGGTCTGATTTTGTTCTCAGACTTGGCCAAGTATGTAGAAACTTAAGTATAAAAGTTGTCAAGTTGACGTCTCTGTTTGAGACAACTGTAAAAGATGAGAAGTCTTTATTTCCCTGCAGTCGAGTGGGTAAATCCATAAATACACATTTTTTCCCCAGACATCATGGAAACAAAAGCAAAATAGTTTGAAGCAGAAGCTGAACACTCTTTCCGATGTTCTTGGTCAAAAAAAAAACTTTTGTTTATAAAACGAACATGGTCTCTATATACATCTTAGCACTTTACCAGTGCTCTGACAAAATATCGTGTTCATAAAAATGTCCTATGCAGGTGCGTTCTTTCACATTCAGATATTAAACTGAGTATATCCCATAACAGCGGCTATATGGCTGTCTTCTACTGAGATCATGATCCACGGCTGGAAGCTGCCCTTCTCATGAACTCCTCTAGTCTGTGGTAGAATCCAACCAATCAAGGCAGTGCCCCGCTCATGACGTGATTAGTTGAAGTTAAAATAAAGTCTTGCATCATATACTTAGAAAGACTTGAATACATTGTGTTAATTCTGCATAGTATTAAAAAAAGGCATTTTGTACATCTCTTTTTTTGACCTTACAGTGGTGTCTAAGGTAAGAATTAGACATTACAACACTAGATAAACTTATTTTAACAAAAGTGAAAAACAGTCTCACACATGCAATACAAACTTGGATTACTAGGATGAAGGCTTTGTTTCATTACCAACCTCTCTACCTCCTAATGCAGACGTGATTGCTCACTCATGAAGCAAAAGGTGTATTACTGCATATTGCAGCAGCTGGCACATGCTGTCACTAACTGTAAAGTACACCCTATGTGTGTTGAAAACAACTAACTGCAATATCTGATGCCCTAGGAGTGAGAGTTGGGTTAAATCTTTAGGAAGAACTTTACAGAGGATGTAAATGTGGTCATTTTCTGTACAGTCTGTTCCCTTTGGGTTTCAGACCAGGTCCTTGGAAAAGAATCTCAATGTACATGTCACCAGGTTTGATTAAAAACGTTGTAGGAAATAACTAAGCTCACATTTGAAGTAACAAGCGTTAAAAGTAATTAACAGATGACAATCAAGACTCTGTAAGCCACTTCGCAAGTACACATTCCCACATCTCTGCTCCTTCTAACACATCATTCTTCATTAATGTCACCTGAAATAAGACAATTGCTGCAACTCATTCTGCATCAGTTGTTCCTTTTTTATTTGCAGCTTTTCAACCAGTTATCCCCCCTCCATCCCCAAGAGTTACACTGCATGTTCCTCAGAACAGCATACTGTGTAATTTGTATTAATATCTCTATTAATGTTTTATCATGTATAGATGATTTACACTTCACTGAATGCATTCATAAAACATGCATGATGAAGTCAAGTGTCACTAATCTGTTCTGGCAACCGAAAATGTAGCAACAAACCCACGCTTTGATATTGGTCCCCTTGCTATCAGCAGTAGCAGAATATAAAGATCTGGACATATGCGCAGGTTCATCATGTCTAAAGCCGGAGGTTTCAGCACTTCAGAGGCTACTCCGGTGCTTAGAGCACGAGCATTTGGTACAATTGCAGATTCTTGCAGTGTCACTCCAATCATAAGATTTCAAAGTTAACAGCAAATTATTCAAATGTGTAATCCTCTACTTTAAAATGGCATCAAAAACCACCAGTCTTTGAGGCTGTTTAATGCGTGAGCCTCTTGAGACTCCAAGTGTAATTTTAATGACTGTTGGTTCATATGCAAAATGATGGTATCTCTGCTGCATGCAAAGAGGAGCCACCTTTCAGATTCATTTTGATACTAGACACTACTGACAGACGCAAAAGAGAGAGGGGAGGATAAATTATAAGAGTAAACAGCAAGTGTGTGTGTGTGTGTGTGTGTGTGCGCATCATGTGCATCAGAAGGCAGTTTATGAGTCCTGACAAGCTTTTCAAACCTGATGTACCCAAGGTGATGTCGAGTGTTAAAGATTGTGGCGCAACACCAAAAAGAGTAAGTAAACTAAAAAATAAAAACTAAAAAAGCTCGGTTTGCTTGTACCAGTGTGAATAAGGATGTTTAGGTGTTTTCAGAAAGCTGCACAGACCATGAAAATAGACAATTTTGTTTGTGCCACGTTCATTTTAGGAAGTCATAAATCACATTCATAGTTACAGGTTAGGCACTTGACTCCACGCTCACTCTGCACACTTCCACTTTCCATCAGCTGTGACAACTTCACTGTCAACGGCAGCATCAAAACAAAACACAAAACTTGAAGGAATATTTATGTAACATCAAAATCTGTTTCAATTAGCGTTCTGCTTCAAGGTTTGAATTTAGATATTTGACATACACAGGCCTCGTCTCCACAGGCATGGGATGTGTACTGATAACTTGCCATTAGAACAAACAATATATTTATTGCAGTATGGCTCATAATATTATATTAAAGTAGAAAAATAACTAACTGTGCTAAATGCAAACCATCTCAGATGATATATGATATATGTATGTATGCAGACTTCGTGCTTACATCTAAGATTTTTTTTTAGGTTTTTTCCATTTATTGAACCGAATAAAAATATTAATACAAACCCCAGAGGGTAAATCCTTTTACTTTTGGAAGGAGATGTGCGCTCTAAATAAATGTCATGCTCAACAGCAAGAAGCCAGAAGGCCAACTGATTCATGACTCTTACATCTGTGTGAAATAACAAGATGTTCTCCAGCTGCAGCCTGTACATGACTGAAGTGACTGGAGACCAGATGTTTTGTTCCGGTTCCATCTCTTAAATTGGTCTATAACCACTGCAGACTGTAAAAGTCAAAACACTGCACACAGCCTTCTCATAAAATTGATTTATTGTATTTCTGCAAATAATGTTCTCTTCTGCAAAAATAATTGTGATGACTCAATGGAATTGGTAGAAACCGTCCTCGTGCATTGTTGTGTTTGTGTCTCCAAACAAATACTGGTTGGTGGTGGCGTGTCTGTTGTAGCTTGAGCACCCTTTTGGCTTACTACCTTCATGAATCTCACACGACTGAAGTGGAGCATATTGTGTATTAGCTGGAATTAATAAAGCTTGAACAACGGTCACTTTTACTGAAATTAAAGCAGTATAACCTTTTGGTTTCAAAGTGGAGAGAAGTGATAACCAGAAATAGCTAGGAGCCAGTGACAGCCAGGAAATATGATTAAACTAAGTGGACCAATCACATTATCACAATTTTTGTGGTCCGCAGAAACTCAACAGATAGTTACCATTTGTCAATGAAATGAGGGTACAGCCTAGGGTAGCGTACGCTACAGCTGTCTTCCAGGTTTAATTCAACAAGGATGTGATATCAATTTGCAGTTCCCTGAATGACCACTAGGAGTTGGCTCCAAATATGAGTCCCGTGTTAAAATGTCCAACTATGCAGCAGCAATAAAAATATTCACAACCTGGCTCAAAAAATGGTTTTGGTCTCCTTAGCTAGATTTCACATCCATGACAGCTGTACAGTGGGTGAATTTCCATGTGCCAAATCAGATATTATTGTATAAAGCCACAAAGTTGTGCATCATTGGGCATAGTCTTCATAGTATCATTGCTTTAGCTTACGTAGCTGTTTCTTGACTTGAGAGCTAAATAAAGACCTAACAGAGCATATTTGAGCTTATATTAAAGATTAGATGTATTGTTTTACCATACTTCATTATAGACCACATAAATTATATTAAGGAACAACTTATGTATAATCGGGGTGTGGTTTTTTGATTGGTGGTGGGTACAGCTAATGACTTTGTTTTTATCATTTTGATACTAAATAATGTCCTGACTCATGAGCTTTGCTTCTGAGCTGTGAATAAAAACACAACAGAGCATAGTCATTTTTATTGTATAGATAATATGGCTTGTTGTGCTGTTACGTGTACTTTTGAATTTTTGAGGGGTTTTGGGGGTGAAGCAAGGCAGTCTGAAGCAGCTGGACTGGCTCTAGTTCTTTAGCTTATACTTATTTTTTTTACAGCTCAGTCCTCGAGATTCTTCTGTTTACAATGCAGTAGCTTCTTTTCGGGATCAGGCTGCATGAGCCCATGTGCATAAGTTAATCTTCAATCCCTGAGACGCTGTCACTGGTTCACTGGTTGTCCCTCCTCAGACTACATTAGGTAACCCTGAACAACAGAAAAAACTCACAAGACTTGCTGTTTTTCAAATGCTACAATGCCGTCTTCTAGCCATCACACATTGATCGGTTTTAATGTTACTCGGATCCTTATGCTGCCAATCTTAAGTTTTCAACAAAAGTTCTCTTGGTCTCAAATCTTCCCCATGTCAGTCCTGTCTCTCCCAGAGAATACATTTAATTGGTTTTAGTTAGATCCAAAGAATTTTAACATTTGCATAAATACACACAAGCTAGCTACAGATATTTTGGCAATGAGAAACCAGCTGTTTGTTTGTAATTACAATAAATGTAACATTTAAATCTGCTACTGTTGTCAGAATGCATCCAAAATCACCCCCTATTCACAATAGAGCGCACTGCATAGAAAGCTCACCATTTTGTAGTGGTCTCAAAATATATAGTGAGAATTGTTATGCCCTAAACAGTGCACTCAGAGTATCCCACAATGCACCATGAAAAGTAGATTACAACTGATTGGCATTAGGTAGTGGTGGTCTGTTATGTTGTATGTGAGCAACAGAAATAATGTGATGAACACTGAGGACAAAAATAACACAAGCTGTGTCTGAAAGTTCATTCTGCTAGTGATCTCACTTCACAGTCCCCTATCCAGAACTCTTACATAGGGACTCGTGAAGTGCACTTTAAGGTCCTTGTATTATTAGGAAGGGTGGGGTTCCTACACAGCCTCAATAAAGTAAGCATTTGGGGGTTTTTTTCAGGAGATTGTTAATTTATTATATTTTACAGCTGGTGTATATCATGTTTAGCAGGGTCCAAAATACAAAACTGACACCGAAAAACAAGTTCTGTGTACTGCTTTAGTTGATGAGGAGGAGAGAAAATATTACACAAATAAGAGATAGAGAATTGTTTATAAAGAAAGATAAATGGACAAGGCAAAGCAAGAGCAGCCAAAGCATTCATCACTTTTGGAAGAATGTCCACAAGATTGCATTATGTTTTATTCCACACAGAAACGTGAGGCGCGGCAGTGGCAGGCTCTGCCTTTACTTTTATGAACTTCTCTGCGAGATGAATAAAATATCAGCATAAAGTGAATATTCAAAGCACATGAGCGCTATTACAGATGTAAAATTGATGGTTATCACTCTGTTAAAATACAAGTTTAAACCTTCAACAGATGTAGAATTTTGAAAAAATTGTACTGATTGCACTTAAATTTCATGATTTTATTATGGAGCTGCTATGTATAATTCAAGTGGAAAAAGACTGCCTTTTGATGTATTCTGAAATATCTGTTGGAATTATAGGTCTCAAAATAATTTGTGAACAGATGTAGCTCTATAAAGATACTCCTGATAAGACGGAGCATGTTAGAAAACTCCCCCTATTCCATGTTCACTTTCAGATGGTGAAGACAGTTGGCATCTGTTTCTCTTTCTGTTTCATGTAGCTCCCAGGAAAAGATGATTGATAACAAAAAAAAAAGTGTTGTCGAAGCGTAAGACTCTAACAGGCGTTGTCGGCTGCCTGGTCCTTGTACAGACATCATGACAAATGCAGGCTCTGAGTGGTTGTGGCATGTTGGGATCCTGCAGAAATCCTCATGTTGACTGTCGGTGTTAAATTTTTTCATTAACTTCAGGTGCTCCATCCCATCTTCTCTCGCTCTGTCATCCTTGGCCAGAATGGAGCTGTGCAGCCCGCTCTGAGCAGCTCTTTCACTTTCCGCTCTGTTTAAATCAGTTCTACAAAGGCAGAGACACATGACAGGTCCACCACATGTGCATCATATAGAGCTAAAGCCACAGAAAGAAACCCACGTCAGGTTAAAAAAAGAGACAGAGCAGAGAGAGAGAGCTTAGGGCCAGTTCTGAGTTTGCCGCTGGCTGTCCTTGAAGGACCTCCTCGGGGCTAGATCCTCCCAGGTGGTCTAAGCTGTGTGGATCACTGAGGCGATTTATCTGGACGGTTGACAACTTCTGCACCACTTACCCAGGGCGCTTGTGTCCTCATAGAGAGTCCTGTCATTGCTATAAAAGGGAAAGCTATTGACAATGTCACGGTGAGGTTGTTTTGTCTGGTTTTCATTTAACTTTGAAGTAGTTTTGAGGAAGTACAGTTTGAGCTTTCCATTTGAAAACTTCTGGTTCGTTATTCAAGCAGGTGATCTATTGGGAAAAACACAACAATACAGAGTGACAACCCATATCTGAAAATGGCATGACAACGCACCACTGAACCTTAATATTACGTTTGAAAGATATCCACATAAAGGGCACTCTGTCTGGGTAAAAGAGTCAGTCGTGGAGGCAGGGTCCTACAGAAATACAACTGTATCTGCAGCAACAGCATGACATTCTGCAGCTGAGAGTACGGGTCCAGCAGAGCCCTGATCTGAACAATGTGTACTAGACATCACCAAAATAGCTCAGCCAGTCCATCCAAACATCCATCCACCCTTTACCTATTTACAATTTTCAGTCATGTAATGTCCAACAGCCTGCAGAGCAAAACAACAGTTAAATATGGTCATTCACTCAGCCGGTGAGGCAAATCAACAAAAGCTGGTCAGGTTTCCTTCAACTTTTTGCCACAAATAGGTAGATCATCTCTCAACATATGAAAAACAACTTGCAAACTCGAACTAGAAGTTTTAGATGCTTGTGATCCACGCACAGCACCTGCTACCGTATCTCAGTCGGCCAGGTTCCTTCCAGAGTTCAAGGATGTTGTAATTAGGTCATCAGCTTTGGCATTTATATGATGTTAGACATTATCCTCAGTAAGATGAACAAAACATATTACTTTTGGGCCCTTTCCACCAACTCGAAATTGGTGCTGGTGCCACTGCTGGTGTTAGACCGGTGCTAGAGCCACTTCCAAACAGATTCTACAAAGAACTGGCTTTTCTACTGGCTGAAGAACACCAGAGAACCAGGACCCTACATCATTTGTTAAGTCACCAATGAGCAAGCAGGAAATCCGTAAAAGGAGCATGAAACCTAAATATCTCATAGAAAAAACTTCCAATGAAATTTTCAGCTGTGCTGCTCTGTGACAAACATAACTAAAAACTGAATTGATAATAGGACTGCAAATTTATGGAGGAAAAAAAAGCTCAAAGGTCTGAAGACAAGCCAATAATTTTGTCTTTATATTCAACCATAGACTGCATTCTGGAGTCTTAGTTTCATTTATGAAACATGCTGTCAGTATCAAATTTCATTAAAAAAAATGTTTTCTTTTTTTTTTTGGTCAATAGGTATTATCTTTATACTGCTATATTTCAGACTGAAATTAAATAATAATAATAACACTGAAAAAAATCTAAAACCAGAGCAGAGTTTGAAAAAGCCTCCTGCTGGTTTCACATAGACTAGATCGATGATGGATTGACCCGGTGTGAAGTCAGCTGCTGGTGAACTGCAGATTGGAAGCCTCAGGTTGTCCATCAATGTTTTTTGTCGTTCTGGAATCTGAAGTGACCACATTTTTAATAAAATAAAGATAGTAGGAGAAAAGAGTGTCCTTTTGAGGTCTTGTGTTCAATGTTTTTGAATTTGAAATCATTTTCAGAAAGATCAGCACCAGACTGATCCCAAACAATAGCGAACTAATGACACCCCAAAGTCTTGTGGGAAATATTTTCTGACTTAACATCTGGTGAGAAGAATAGGTGTTTTGAAGGAGTTTATTGATGCTTGTGTGAAGCTAGAAGCTATCAGTAGTTTTACATTTGTTAAGTCTGATTTCTCATCAGCTTCGCATCTAACATGACTACATTTATTTTTTTTAAGCTGTCCATGGAGCCCTTTGATTTTCTTAAAATTTTTCATTAATGCTTTTTTTTTCTGAACCTCTGAAGAAACTATGAAACCTGTAATTTTGGCTGTTTTCCTTAATAATTACTTTTGGCCTTATATTTATCAGGAAATGAAACTGTATATTTTTTCTTCTTTTCAAGAATGATGCTCTGTAAGTCTTACAACTAAAACTCTTTGTAGATTCACAACTCACACTATTTGCATGCATACACAGGCAGAAATCTGCGAATACTTTCTTTTTACCAGATTCATCATGCTGCTAAATACAAAAGGTATAATCGTTGAAGGTATCTAATATTATTCGGATGAAAGAAGTATCTTCAATTACAGAGGCAATGTGGTTGTCTGCAGCAGAGTTTTGTCCATGTAGATGAAGGCGTTGTTTTTTTGTTTGTTTTTGCATCCAACTTTTTATCAAACCATTTTCACTTCACCTATTAAATGCTTCATTGGACATATAACAAGAAATTATTCCATTAATCACCTCCTTCTCTGCCTGGTCCCTGCCATGCTTGTAGCCAACAATAAAGCAAAACAACATATTTTTCTTAGATCTATTTTACTTAAAATTACCAGCCAGCTCTGAAAAATGTCTCTTCCTCTACTGCTCTCTCTTTCTTTATGAGCCACGTTTTTATCGTGCACCAGGTAAACACAAGGGATGAGGATGCATCTTTACACTTCCTGACGTGGTGGTCCCTGGGCAGGAATTTATGATAATTAATAAACAGCGGAAGTGCGTGCCCAGTTTGTGATCAACAGGCATTTACAAACTGTTTTTTTTCACTCAGTTTGTGATTCTGAAGTGTGCTTTTAGCAAGGAGGTGATTTACATGCAAATCTACTCAGGGATTTGCAAAAATATGAATTACTGAAGGCCACAGCTTGTATCAGGTATTGGGTAAGCTTTGTATGGAAATGATCAGGAGATGCAGATTTACACCTGCAGTTTTGTACATTGAGTGTTTTTAAAGCAGCCCTTGAAAACCTAAAGTAGCACATGAATGACTTATTATCTGGTGCCAGAAAATTAGGAAGCTCTCAAAACATGTGTTGGTTTCTTAAGCCTCGTTGGCGAGGTCTTCCAACACTGCCAGAGCAGCCATCTTTGCGCGTGACCACTACACGCCCCTGCTGCCGGTTACAGCACTGATTATCGATGATGTTTGTTTGTGAATGAGCCCCAGGTGCCAGAGGTAAATGCACACTGTTGCATTTTGGTCTGAATGGGGACCTCTTTTTATCTACATTATGCATAAGAGCATCATTTTTGGGGAAAAATGGTGTAACATGTAAACATGACTAACGTGACAGATGAAAGGATGAGTTTTACATGATTTCTTTTCTAGGTAAATTTATATAATTGTAGCAGATGTCGAAAACACAATGACTGTATAAATCAATATCCTATTAATCTCTTTGACATTGTCAATCTGTTCCTCTTCTCTTAATTCTTTAGGTTTTTCCCTTAAGAGGTCACCACAGCAAACAATCGTTACTTTCCATCTTAACCTGTTTTGTGCATCTTCTTTAAGACTAACTGCATATTTTCTTTCAGAGTTTTCATTCCTCTCTATCCTCCTCACTCCCAAAGAAAATCTTAACATCTTCAACTGCCACGTCCAGCTCTGCTTCTTGTCTCTTGGTCAGTGCATCTGTCTTCAAGACAATCTCACTACTGAATTTTAAACCTTTTCCTTTACTCCTGCTGCTACTCTTCTAGCGCAGATAACTTCAGACACTCTTCTTCACCCACTCCACCTCGCCTGAACTCTTCTTCACCTCTTTCCGTAATCCCCATTGCTCTTCACTGATGAGCCCAAGTATTTACACCCCCTGCATCTTCTTCACCTCTACTCCTTGCATCCTCACCATTCTGCCTACGTCTCTTTCATTTGCACACATATATTTGGACTTGCTAGAACTGACTTTCATTCCTCTTCTCTTTTGCATCTCTCCAACTCTCCAGGATTTCCCCCAGCTGCTCCCCACTCTCTCTACAGATTACCGCATCATCCGCAGATGTCATAGTCCATGGAGACTCCTGTCTAGCTTCTGTCAACCCGTCCATCATCATAATGAACAGAAAAAATCTCAGGGATGATCCTCGGTGTTGTCACACTTCCACTTGAAATCCCTCTGTCACTCCTACCTAACACCTCACTGCTGTCACCCTGCTCTCATCCATGCCATGTATCACTCTTTTCACTCAACTTTTCTGCCTGTCCAGATTTTTTCATGCAATACCACGATTCCTCCCTCAGTTCTCTGTCATACACTTTCTCTGCAGAGACAAAGTGCAACCCTGTGGAGTTGAATGCTAAACTGTGCTCAGTAATGACCACCAACCTCCTGACCTTCCCTGTACTTTTTCAGCATTCTCAAAGCAAACGCTGCATCTGTAGAGCTCTTACATGCCATGAAATCCTACTGCTGCTCAGAAATCAAGAAAAAAAAACATATTTACTTCCAATGTAAATGGGAAGACTCAGAATCCAAAGATAATGTGGTTAAACATCTGAATTTAGCCACGTTGCTACCTGGTTTATTCCTTGTCATGATTAACGGTTGAAGTCCATATATGTCTTTAAGTCTAACTAACAAATCAGAAGTAAAGGCTGTTGCAGGTGAATCAAAGCAGACATTAAAAATAGAAAAATACAAATAAAAAAATACAGAAAAAGCAGCTAGAGGCAAAAGGCAGGACTGAAGTGGAGGAGGCAGTGGAACAAGAAACTGTGCTGTGGCAAACATGCAGAAAACAATTCAGCAAGAAGCACATTGATCTGGCAGCAAGCAAAGAAAACAAGCAGGTAGCCAGACTTATAAAAGACACGTCTCACGGAATTATAATACAAAAATACAAATAATTAAAAAGCAAAATAAAATGGGAAGTAAAGCCAAGTAAGTGGAATTAAAGAAACAGGAACCTTTAAAAAAATTCAGTGAACGTGACAAAACTAACCTCACAAAACATGGAAATCTTTAAAAATCCTGATAAAAGCTGAAGACCATGACACTTCTGAAAATCAGTTGTGGTCTTAGCATGCAGGCTCTTGTCCTTTTTTTCCCCCTACAGCCAACAAGAACAGCCTCATGCAGTAACAATAAGTTAGTGCAACAAGCAGAAAAGCCTGTGAATTATTGGAGCCCAGATGCCCTGAGGGCTCTATTAGTTGTTGGTCTGTTGTGGTCATTACAAACGGTAATAATCCTCAAGCCTCATTATTGCCAGATTTTTTTAAAAAGTGTATTTCTTGCCCATCTACGGTAAATAAGAATGGATTTTGTAAGAGATTACTTTACACTCCTGGGTCATTTTTAAACAAATAACTGATACCAATTATGTTTTCCTGATAATGATTATTTCATGATTACACTCCTGTTGCAAAAACAACAAAGTCTCCAGGCTACTGAGAGGTGACAGTGTCACTGAAAGCAATTAAAAAGCTATCTGACGAAGCTGAAAGGGAAACATTTTCTATTAGATTGTAAAGTTAACCACTAGCCTGAACCTAAATGTGGCCACAGGGGCACGAAGAGGTTATTACTCTCTGTTGGTGTTGTGTTTCTCCATGGAGCTGGACGCCAAAGTGTGCTCAGTAATGACCACTAACCGCACTTTGTGCTGCTGCTTCCAAGAATACAAGGACTTATCATTCATCCCCAGAGGCCCTAAAGGTGTGTGGTAAATTTTAAATGCATTATTTGTGTGTGAAGGAGCTACTCCACAAACTTGCGAGCCAGCTGAAGTGAAGCCTGCCACCCGATTGTTTGAGATTCTTAAAGTGGCCATAATTTGCTCATTTTCAGCCCACTCATTTTAACGGCTAGTACCTCTGACGTAGCTTTGCACCTAGCATAACTCCAAAAGCCTGTTATTGTTTCTGTTCAGCAAAAAACAATAATCTCAAGAGAAGCTATTAATAAAAACAAGCAGGTTGGACTCAAGTGTTACTTGATTGGTCAAATTTTTGGAGGTTTAGCCCATGGGCACAGCTAATGAGTCATGGATGGCGCACAAGGTTTTTCCACATCACTAATTTATCAAGATTTCTTGTAAATAACCTCTACACCTAAAATCCTTTAATACATCTTCTAGCCACAATTAGATCTAAAATATAAATCGACATAAAAGATTATGGCTGGATGACTCTGTTCTGTAGATACTAAGCTCATTACCTACTGTTGCATAACACAATGGATTACATTGTCTTTCAGCCACTAGACAACTATATAAATAGTATTTTGTTCTGTAAAGAAAAGCTAAAGATGCTGTCACTAAACTGGCTTTGACTCTATAGCTGCCAACGGTGATGACTATTTTTTTACGTGATTCAGTGGCAGATTAGGTGACTTTTAAATGAATTGTTTGCGTTAGATGCCATGAAGTGAATTGATTTTGTTTTTCTTGCAAGCATGAAGGAGAGTATAAAACTGAATCTTGACAACTAACCCAGCAAAATGCACATCCACGTCTACAACAACACAGACAATGTACTTAGCATTTGTGTTTCAGGCCCTGTTTACACCACGACGCAGAGTCAGCAAAATGCAAAAGTTTTGTTGCATTCTGGCCTCTCTTTTAGATGGTAGGAGTTTTGAGTGAATAAGGCTGCAAAGATTTGACAACAGCCTCTAGAGTGAAATCGCTACAAGCATCCATAGAAAGTCAAACTTTAAATCTCCATCCATTCTTCACTACGGATAAAAATCATTTCTTTCTTGGTGGGGTTTCAGGATCCAGGTATGAGTGTGTATACAGTGTGTCAAGTACTCTATGTGAACAGACACCCCTCTCTTCTCAACTATTGATTTCATCTGTTCAAAATGTTCCAGGCACGCTCATGACAGGATTATTGTGCAGAAGTACTTAACTTAAATAAATCTCACTTTCCTCACTGAATACAGCACTCAGATCCTCAGCTCTCTGTAGTATTTCCAGGGATATCCAGTTTTTCGAGCTGATGCTGCCCACACCAACTCGGAAAAGTACATGCACTTGGCGTGTGTGTGAACACGAGTGAAGAGGGTGTGAGTGTACATAAGAACTGTTTACAATCGTTAACACCCACTTGGCTACAGTCACTCTGAGGGCTGAGGGCGTTTGGAAAAAAGCTCCACAGCCGGTGGGCGAGTCACGTAGTGTCCCTGAACATCTGCACGATGGAGTCAAAGTTCACATTAAACACAAGCCACGCTGGCTTCAACATGCTACGCTCATGTGTTTATGAGCCAGTTGTGTTTTGGTACCCTGAAAATGGATTTAGTAACTTTTGAGCTCAATGGAGGAGAGAAGTCTTATTACGATGACGGGAGCAAGAGCTTCAGGAGCTGCATCTCCACTTGAGACAGTTGCCTCTAAGGTACCGTAAGGCTTCCTGACCGCCCTGAGGGGACAGGTCCCCTTCAGTAAATGATCACGACCCTGGCAACATCATTAGGTGACTGCTGTGTAGCAGCAGCTCCATGACAGAATGATAAGCAAAACCACTCCACTGGGAAATGCTTACTGTGCACTTAGAGGTGACAGCAATAAGGGTCAGACACTTGTTATTCTCAGCAGAAATGTGCGTAATTGGTGCAAAATAACTATAAATAATAAAAAAACTAACAATTAATAGGATCAAAGTGTGTTCATTTATAACTTTTTGAATTCTTAAGTCACCACCAGTCCAAACTAGAAATATTCTACTGTAACTGAACATTTCAAGGATGCTGTGTAGAGCTTTACACATGACAGCAAAATACATGAGGCTACAATCTTTTCTTTGTTCCAAAAACCATAACTTACATGAAAACCTCAAAGGAGATTATTGTTCATCAAATCTAAACTGTAACTATTACAGGTTCAAGTACAACCTACAGTTATCGTAACCAACTTTGACATCATTTTGAGCAGTTATGGGTGACATTTTAAAACCACCACCTGTCGAGAAAGTTGAATGTTTGCTTTCACCTTGGATTATTTCAGGATCCATCAAAATTGACTAACCAACGACATATCAAAGCTGGATATTTTAATACCACAATCAATGGAGAGTAATTCACTTTTGAAGCCAGCTTCTAGTGGTGAGTCGAGGAACTGCAACTTTTCTTCCTTCTGCATTGGACTCGGAAGAAACCAGACATTTCCCCTTGGACATTGCTCATTAGTCTTGCTTCCATTACCTGATAAAATGGATAAACTCAGCTACTTAGTGTTATCAGCAACACATATAATCCATGTAAGAGAAAATAAAATAAAAGAGAGAAAATAATCTGATCTAGGATTGTTTGAACCATTTGGTACTGTGGGAGAAAGAAAAAAGATCTTCTGCCTACATCAAACATAGTCAGAGCCAGTGATGCAGACATGGTATTCAGGACGGACATGTCACAAGCAACAGGAGCACGTAGAGAAGCTTTATAAACAATTTCAATGGAATAATTGGTTTTATAACTTCATACCAGGTACAAAGGAGAATTTATTAAAAAAAACAAAAGCAGTCATCTGCACCCAAAACACATCCACCTTTGTTAATTTAGACACAAAATCCAAGGTTGCAAGATTAAATATATATATATATATATATATATATATACATATATATATATATATATATATATATATATATATATATGTGTGTGTGTGTGTGTGTGTGTGTGTGTGTGTGTGTGTG
>JAOWBL010016304.1:17830-36324 GCA_028564865.1 Zenarchopterus dispar | reverse complement strand
GAAAAAATCTACAAAATGCAGAGCAGTGGCCCTTGAGCATCATGGCTATATAGGTTAAAGGAAAATGACAAAAAAAAAAGTATTTTAGGAAGTGTTCGCCTCCTCACAAATGTTTTTTTTTTTTTAAGGATTTTCCAAAGTTTGGTGAAACAAACTATATGAAAAACAACACATGTTAAGGTGATTTGGCTCTAAGCCAAAAACAAGTTCAACATTTCAGTACTAAAGTAAACAATCAAGCAAATATAACAGCTTCTTAAATGTGAACATTTGGACAATTTTTGACTGTTTTTAAATCAAATGTATGTCTCACCTTCCACTGAATTATTATTGTTTTACTGTGTTCTAACATTTTGATGGATAACTTATAGTTATAAAATGAACCAGCAACTAGTATTTTTGAAGCACTATAAGTTATAATGGATGTAAATGAGGCTTTCGTGACAATTGCAGCAGTCATGAGCTGTAACTTAGTTTCAGTGTTTGAGTCACGGGTCAAACAGCGTACAGACCGTCTCTCCTTAACCAGCATCACAAGCTTATGAGTGCATCGCAGTTGAACTTGTCTTCCCCTCCTCTCCACATACGCCACAGTCTCTTAAAGAATCCCCTGTACTGTTGTTTGACTGTCTGAGGTTTATTCCTGCCGGCTCTTTTCATGACAACGTAGCCCCAGAAATGTTGCGGAGTACAGCAGGAAGTGGGAAATGAAGTTCAATGAAAGCACTCAAGAGTACAAGAGCAGCTTGTATCTGAGGCAGAGTATCAGACAAGGTGCAAATGGCTGTCGTCTCACAAGAGTATCATACTACAGGGGTTTAGCTTTCATTGTACAGCTTGTGTTCGTTTTTAAGAGAGCATTTAAAAAAAAAGAAAGAATGGATATTGCACATTGGAAATTATTTACTTTTGGGCTCCATTTACACTAGAAAAGTTCTGTTCCGCCTCTAGTTTATTTGGTATATTTCTTAACTTCGCCAGATAAATCCCTCATAATCTAGATGGCATTAGAGGTAGTTGACCTTTTTATTTTTTGCTGCTGTTTGTCTGCTTATATAGCATTTTCTCACAGAAATGATCCTCAGCATGTAATAAAAGACAAAGAAACAGCGGGCATAGCTTCACTCTCGGCTGCTTGTGCTGCATTGATGGAAACATTAGTCTCAGTGTGTGCAGACAGATGACCTTCTGTCCGGCTGCAACTGAATAAGCTGCACAGAAAGGAAGCCAGCATGCAGAGCTGGAGGGCTTTACACCTCATCATGTCACTGATAGGAGACCTCTGATCCTGGAGTTTGTGAGAGCAGCTTTGTGTGGTTGCAGCCCTTCATCCGTGACCCTTTCTTCAAGTGCACGAACAACACACGCAGTGGTTCAACCTCTGACAGCTGTAAGCAATATGCACTCATTGCCATTATTATGTAATTAAAAGTAATTTCTGCAAATGACGCCATTCTAAAGGGACTGGACTACTTACTTAGACCGAGGTGCTAATCTATTTGGAGAAGAAATGAATTATACTGAGCTTACAGAAGTAATTTGTTGACATTTTTGCTGTTGATTTCCTTGGTCCGAGTTTGTGTTCAACAACCAGAGGGATCATTAAACGTGGGCAACATCACCACTGAAAGGAAAGTTCAGATTAAGTTGGTCTTTACTGACAGGGATCTAAGCACTTTCTTTTGTCCGAACCCAACTACAACAAGCTGATTCAGCCAGTGCTCTCCCTTCAAAGAGGTCTGGCTTTATCAACTCTTACAGCTGTGTGTTCAGCAGATCAGCAGATTGCATACATCATTTGAAGCACTCGTTCTTGTTTGCTTACTGGGGAACATTATCAGAAACAAAAGCTTACTGTATTAGAGCAAAGTCCGCAGTTAACTTCCTTTACAACTGGATTAACTTCTGCTTCTGTAAACAAGGTCTACATTGAGATTGTCAGTGCAAGAAAAAATATGCCTAATCTCACTTTACTGTTTTAACTTCGCTGGTCACAGTTCACCAGGCAGTGACCCTGAAAAAAAAATACAATATCTACAACATTCAAGTGAAAGCTACAACTTCAAGATAGGCCATCTTTAAGGGATGTTGGTGCCCCATTTCAAGTCCTCTGACCATGACCTACATTCTTATCACTGAGGGAGTTTAAGGGCAATGTTTGCTTGTAATAGTCTCACAAAGTGGATGCAAAAATCACAAGGAGACAAGATACATTTTGTCTTCATTTTACATTAAAGACGTATTCCCAGAGACACAACACAGACATACGACACTGTCGGAATGGGAACATATGTTGTATATACTCCCAACAATAATGTTTCCTCTTCAGATGTCCAAGCTGCCCTGAAATGAAATATCAGATAGTCCCTCTCCATCCATAGTTTCTAAAATGAATTTCATACAACAGGACAGTTTTCCACTTTTCCTCCATTCATTTTAAATGAACTTTGGCCCAGAGAAGACAGGTGTGTTTCTAGATCATTTTCACATTTAGTTTCTTCCTTTCATGATGCTCTAACCTGCAAATGTTGATGACAACAAAACTCTTTTTTTGCAAAGTTTTACTGAACCCATGTGGTGATTTTTATTACAGAGCTGGATCATTTTTAACGCTATGCTGCCTGAGGGCCTGAAGATCATGAGGATCCATTATTGACTTTTGGGTTTATCTCATGTGCACAGAGATTTCAAATTCAATTTCCATGTGAAAAATGGGGAATCACATGTAAAATCTGCCGGATCACGTGTGAAAACCAAACATATTACTAGCTGAAAAGTCAGGGATCACCATCCATCCATCCATTTTCTATACCCGCTGAACCCAATTACTGGGTCACGGGGGTCTGGTGGAGCCGATCCCAGCCCATAGCAGGCAATAGGCAGGGGTACACCCTGGACAGGTCGTGAGGGATCAACATCAGGGTTTAAATGCAGGACATGAAAAGGGAGGACTAACAGAGAAAAGTAGTTATTTAAATCAGTTTTACCCTATTCAGGTCTTTGACCACAGTTTGTTCTACATGTTTCCCTCCTTCAACACACTTGATGGACCACCATCAGTTTTTGGCGGAGGTCTGATGATGGAGCAGGAAAATATCTAAAAAAAAGCAGCACAGAGGCCCTCAAAGACCTGGATTGGGGAAATAATTTAAACCAAAAGTTGTTTACCCAAAAACCAAAATCAGAGTGGCACGAGAAAGAAAGGCCAGGAGTATAAGAAGCATCGGAAGGAGCAGAAGTGAATCAGGATGGATCAGCAGGGAAGGAAAGAAAAACAGGACAACATGAAGACAAAGAGTTTGAAGAGACACAGACCATTGAAGACAATCAGTCAAACCTAAACCAAGGAATAACATGAGACAGGAAATAAAGCAAACCATTTAACACACAAAAGAGTACATGAGGTAAAGAGAAGATGAAGAACAGCTTTCTTAAGGGCCACAAAAGAAAATTCAGACTTATCTGGAAAATCTTAGAAGACAAACAAAACAAAACCCCTGAAACCACAGCAGTAAAACAACAAAATACAAAATATATTATAAAACAAATGACACAGGAAAACCCAAACCATCCAGAAACCATGATCACGTCAGACTGCTCAGATTTAAACTAAGACTTTTGACAGCTTCAGTCAGTTCAGAAGACAGAGGGTCACCACTAGCTTCAAGGTCGAGTTTTGCCTTCAGGATCATTGAGTAGCGACAACTCTGATTGTAATAAAGCAGTGAAATCAATAAAACACTGATCTTTGATTGTTTCACAGTGGTTATGCTCTAAGGAAGCGCTATTACCCATGTTTCTACTGAGGAAGGGCAAAAGCTCTGTTAGGGACAACAAAATAATAATCTCCATTTGTTTCACAGTAGTTATGCTCTCAGGAAAATTCAACAGACTTCGTTTGACTTATCTACCTTAGACCTCGGTAGAAATGCTAAAGAAATAATCCTCACGTTTTTGGAAAACAAAACACTGTGTTTATGTTCTGGGTGCCCCAAATGGATGTAGTCATTCAGTTTTTATTGAATGGAGGAGCATAAGCAAAGAGACATAAAGGACAATTGTCTGTGGTTGAGATGTAATCCTACTGTAATAAATCCAACTTTTTTTTAAGGAAAAGCAATTAAAACCCTCAACTGGGACAGGAGTCATGGCCGATGCACGGAGGCAGTGCCCGGCCTCCGTGTCAGTGTTGCATTGTCTGGTAATATCAAGATAGAAAACAGCCCACGCTGGAGCACTAACTTAATTGTCCCAAGTAATTTTAAACTAGCTATTAAGAGCTGCTGCTGAACGGGTAATTGTGGGAGAACAGACATGGGAAGCTGAAGGACAGAGACTTGAGCATCTGGAGTGCATTAGGACGAGAGGCCGAGAGGGACAATTCACTAGGAGATTCATAAGGCATGCTGGGAGGCTGTTGTTTGTGTTGGTAAATTGTGGAGCTGAATGTTTTGCTAAAGGGGCATTGTCAGCACGGCACCATGCTGATGCTGAGATAGGTGGCATTTTTGATGACAACTTCAAGAAAGCTGTAATCTTGAAACGCATAAAAAATTTTTAAAAATTAATAAGTACTGTTGGAAGAAGCGCCTTTTCTTTTTTTTTTTTTTAAATCAAACTGCAGGAACTACAGCAAACTGTAGCTCCTAAAACTCATTTTTTTAAAAATATCTTTCTTAAAAGTAGAAGCTTTTCTACCATGAGTGGTAGAAAAATGACCCTGCTGGATGGTGCAAGGTCAAAATTGTGTAACTTTGTCCGGTGATCCATTGTCTGGTTATCGATCCAGACAACGGATCTCTTCAGTGGCTGAGAGCGTGATCACTGGGAGCCTCGACTGAAAGAAAAATCTGTAAAACAAACGTAAAAAGTTGGCCATAAAAACAACAGCTTTTAATGTCAGCCTCTACAAATATAAATAAAACACTTAGGGATTATCGACTGTGAACCCTGGGGCCACTGAGCCAGTACGCAATGCAGGAATTATGGTGGGAATCATACCATCAACCAACCGCTGACTGGTCATTACTTCCTTGCAAAGTTCCAAACTGTGGTGCAAACGCAAGCAGAGAAAAAGTCAAAATAGGCCTGCTATCCCTGGGGGCCCAAAGACATCAGAAGGGATATTTGGACTAAACACGTCTGGAGACTCTTTGTGAACTTTTCCTTCAATCTTTTCATTCTTGAAAGCCTTTGGAGATGTCTGGTCCTAATAAACCTATAGACTGCTGTTAAAAAAAAGACAAGTGTTGTGACAGGATATGTGCATAAAGCGCAAATCCACACATCAGGGGCAAGCAATGGGATTTGGCAATATCATTTACACTGGAGCAGATCATCGTAAACCAATTAATCTGTTAACATTTCTGTGCAACGCTTTCCTGCTGTTGTTTGCTAAACAGCACGCACCTCAGCTCAGGATGATTGCTTTCTCATGAAAAATGTTGATAAGGCAATCTTCCACTCAGGGAGGAACAAAAACTGACCCTGGATTAACCACAATAATGTTAACCAGCTGCTGGTTCATCACAAACTCGAAATGACCTCCTTCTCCTGTTGCGAACGCTGCAGCAGCAGCAAGAAGAAAGGGACCGTACAAGAGGTCTCGACATGCGTGCTGCTCCACGGCAGCACTCTGACATGACCGCCCTGAGTCCACACTGTGTAATTATGCTCGCTTTGTTTGTACAGCAAAACTGAAAATGCATGTCCAGAGCTGCCCCAGAGAAGTGAATATTTTCTGATTCTGTTTCTTGCTATTTGCATTTTATTACCTTTCCCATCTCTTTACTACCAAACTGACTCTTCAGGCGATTGGCTGATTGGTTAAACTGGCTGACCACAGACAGTCTTTTTCTTTGACGTGTTTCAAAATATGAAAATGTGTTTCACATTAACGTCATTCAACAAAGGCTGAAAAACTTTAATAGTTAAAATAAAGGCCCAAGTCATATTTTTCTTCAGTTTTGCATAAAGCAAAAACAACCAAACCAAATATTTGTTTCAGTTGTTTGTGCTTTTTGAAAACTTGAGAAAAACATAAATTAGGTCTTTATTTTAAGGAGGTGACGATGTAAGGCATTCACAGAAGTTCATGAGAAGAGTGTACCTCCATTTGAAGTGGACTTTGCAGACCTTTAACATGCACACACACGTACACACACACACACAAAGTAATTCACTGAAACATTTAAATCTGCTACAAAACAAAACAACAAAGCAACAAAAGCTAGGCTTTAAGGCTAGACTCAGGTCATTTTGTGGATTTTCTTTTTTGCAATTGGTTCTCAAAATATCCCTTTAAGCCCTGGAAATTTTGACAGAATCTGTCAAACTGTCTGTTAAGTTAGACTAAACAATATTCTGTGAAATAATCCATGATGAAGAAAAACTTGGTTTCAGTTTAGCAGCAGTCAGCCTCTATGTTGAACTCTCCTGAATTTGTAAGTTTTAGATCATGAAGAAGTCCGCTTCAGACATGTGGCACTAACGTGACATTCAAAAGCTGTTGTATCAGTTAACATCACTGTCATTTTGAATTACTTGAGAGTGGCTCATTCATCTGTATCAGACAAGGAAGCCTTTGAATAAATAAAAAATGCTTCACTTCCAGTGTGGTTGTGGCCACGGCCACTAAATCAAATTAAAGCACGACAGTCATTTAATGCGCAACAGAGGGGCTGAACAGAAAAGACGGGCAACATAAACGGCTTATAGGTGTGCCTCAAAATCTATGTTCTAACGTACTAAGCCATTCAGCATGGTTTGCATTAAAGCCTGGAACAAAAGAAGAGAGAAAGGCAGATGCAGGCTTTACTCCCTGAACCCATGATGCGTACTGATAGGCGCATAATGAGAGCCAGATAAGTGCTCACACCATAACACATACAAATCCCCATTCATTATTCATGGCAGATTACCCTCTTCATTAAATCAGAGGCGGGGACCAAGGGGACAGAGAGGGAAGAGGAGGGGAAGTAACTCCATGAGAATGTCGCCGGATGAAGATCAGCCAGGCAGAGCTGCGGCCCGCCCGCACTGCAGAGGTTTAAGCATGCAAGCTGTCAAACTAACTGGGATCCAGACAGGGATGGAGAGCACCAGAAACCATGACGAGAGCCGACATTTTCCACTGTACTTTTAAAGTTTACGTCCCCGAGGCCTGCAACTCTGCACTCTGCTTTGATGCTGCATACATGATGTGACAATGCCTTTCTGTGGGAGGCTGGGAAATTTCAGTGTCGCACAAATTATGTTAAATCATCACCAGACCCTGCTGACCTTCCTCACCTGATGTAAACAATTATCTTTTTTTTTCTTTTTGTCTCAGATTACAGTTTAAACCTAAAAGCAACAACTCCAGTCATTTTAGATATTGTCTGGGTTTTTTGGTTCTTTAGCATTTAGAGATGTGATATTAAATGATGCCTTGTTAAGTTATATGGAGGATTGGGACTACCTCTGTTGTTGAAGCAGCACTACTTCCTACTAAAACTTAGCCCTGACAGGCCAGTGTTTTAACTAAAGTTCTTTCTCATAAACGGGTCTGCTACCCCTCCCATTAACAGCCATTTCCGGTGGTGAAGAATCTGCCGAACAGATTGCAAAAGGGCAGGGGCAGGCTTTATAGGGAGACTCACACAGGACCGTGGAGGAGCCAGTATTTAAAACATGCTGGGGTGGCTTCAGAATTACTAAAACCTCTTTGATCAAAGGTTCTTGCTGCAAAACCGACGTATTTCATGTGCATTCCTACTCCATAGAAATTTTTGACTTTTTTAATTTTCTTAAAAACACTAGTCTGGTTAACACTCTGCCTACATCAGACTTTGTGTTTCTCTGATTGGTTATATGTCTTTTCAGTTTCAGTTTCTTCTGCATCTATATATGCTGTCGCCTGGAAATCAAAGTCCAGTCCAGAGGAACTGGAGAACTTATTTGTAGTGAAGAGGAAAAGAGTTTAGATGGCTGGCCAAAAAACCCCCCCCCAAAAAACTAAAGACCTCATGGAAATGTCAAAGCGTGGCAATGTTGTTAAAGTTACCTGAATACTTTAACAGGAGCATTTGAAGACTGGATAGTTACATTCACACTAATAACCACAAGACGGCCTGTCTTGACTGGCTTCAGCTATTTTATACACAGCAGACTTCTGACATGCAGGTCGTGTATGTTTTATGCTTTTATTTAACGCTGAGTGCACCCTAAAAGCAAATCTTTACACCCGAACAGGGAAGTGTGTAAAGCATCCTTTCAGAGAGTGATTGATGATGTGAGTTGTTGTGAAACAGCCTGCGAGGGCCGAGCTGTGGAAGGGTGGTGAGGGAGATTATCTGTTCAGGTGAGAGATCTAACATGTGGGAAGGTACAAGCTCAGACAGGCTGCTTGGCTCACCAGTCTGGAAACTTGGGTAGCTCAGAACTAGCCCCAAAATCTAAAGTGAACCCATGACTACAGCAGCTGACTGAGTGAGTTCAAATCAATGCAGTGTTCACCGATATAATTTTAATGAAGATCTGAGACTGCATAAAAGCAATAACTTTTCATGCTTGCAAGAATTCATACAGATGCCTTTTGAGTTGCATAACAGCAGGTCTGTACATTTTCTAATTATGTCTGACCTGTAAGTACGTAACCAAGCAACCGCGACATAGCTGCCATTCGCAGTAGTACTGCGTTGAATTTAAATCACTGTGGTGGCGACAAACACTTTTCCCCTCTTCTAAATCCTTCTGCTCCCAACAATGGACTCATATAAAGAGTGATGATTATTTTTCCAGTGGACACCGTTAATGAACAGAGACACCTCTGGGAATTGCACGATCAGTTCTGCAGGCAATATTTTAGCGCACCGAGGAGAAGTCTAGGTGAAAACAGCTGCTTTTGTTGACCCTTGGAAGTTTTCCCAGATTATACAGTTGAGCTAAGTTTTATCCATAGGAGACTTTGCAGCAGAAGCTGTATTTGACTGTTTATTGACCGTTGGACACATGCTGCAATTCATGCAGCAGGACAAACCCCCAGCTGGAACCTCAGGCGACTGACATGCACTGAAACAGTGACCTGGTCTGTCTGAGACTTTGCTGCATGTGTTTTATTGTGATTTATGAGCAATACAACAAAACGTGGGCATTAAATGCTCCATGTGACGTCAACTGAATTCAAATATCCTATAAAGAAATCATAAATGTCATGGCTTATCTATAGTGAAGGAGCTGTTGCACTTACTGTAGGAAAAGGTTAGACGTGGTGTGACATCGCTTTCAGTGATGGCCATGTGAAAACAACCAACAAGGAGAGCAGTGTAGGCTGGGAGACAGAGCCAAGCCATACCCATTGTCCTCATGCCTCCTCACGACAACCAACTTGCAGTATTTGCCTTTCAGGTTTTGGGAGAATTCATTAAGAGTGTCTTCTTCTTTCTTTGCTTTCTTATTCTCTTATCAACACCAGGTGCCTTGAATGCAAAGCTGATGCACTCTTGAAGTGAAGTCAAATGCTGCAGGCAATGATTACGGTTTGTGACAACAATCTGTGACCTCAGAGTCCAGGGACAGAAAGCCTCCTCCCATCAGCCTCCATGCGTACACAACTCTCAGAAGTCTCAGTTGAGATCTATAAAAAGAAAGGAAAAAAACACATTATATTTCAGTCAATTGATGCTGCAATGAATAAATACATTTCATTATCATTATTAAAACCAGTACATATAAGTTTGCCTTGCAGACTCCGACTCGTTCGCTCTCCGCAGGAAACACCTACACTGAGATATCAGGAGCGATGAGCATCAACTTAACCTAACTTTCTGGGAAGCTGCAAATTTGGCAGTTGTGTTTTGGTTGGCAAAAAAAGTACACCGTCTTGCTTTCTGAAATTTTACCAGTGAAATTGTGAGTGGAATTGAAATGAACCGTGTGGCGGTACCGATGCTTGCCTTGTCTGCCTGAACAAGCTCACAGGTGTTACCACATTAGTGTGTTTTCTAAGCTGGCTTAATCTACATGGGTCCTTATAAAACTGAAACACCCAAGTGACAAGACTGTTCATCAGTTAACTATGAAATAAAAGTAACTTTTGAACCAAAATAACAGATGTATTATTTGAGAAGCAATAACAATGAAATGTGATATAAAAGGGTTTTGTTCCAGTGAATGTTAGGACCCATGGTATCAAGCAGATCAGAGGCTGGGATTTCTGCTCACAGGAGTAAGCAGGTGATATCCCTGTAGTATTGATTGGTTGAGTACTACACGAATTATCTTCAGTTCAGGGTGTGCTTGTGTGCACAATGCTCCACTCAGGTTCATTTGATAGCGTTAGCTACAAATAAACAACCTCACATTCCCAACGACCATAATCCCCAGGTCTGAGCTGCACACCAGAGATCCGTTTAGAAATACAATGAAAAGTGAACCGGAATTTCTTGAAAATCTTTGCTAAAGCTTCAGGACAATGAAAAGTTGTGACACTCAGACAAAGTCACATAAAACAGGAATTACAAGTCTGTCCCACAGGTTTCCAACAGTTAACTCAAGTTCAGTTTTTTGAGTGATTATACCTCCGGCCTGTCTAGGGCCCAGCTGACATCTCCATGTGGATCTCAGTTAACCAGTCTGCGGACATAAAATGGCCTCTTTCCAAATATTTGCTTAGACCTGGCGTTAAGTTCTTCTAAAATCCATCCAAATCATGACAGTTTAACAGCTAACACACATTTGTCCACAGTATCTGTAATCATTCTTGGGAAAAGAAGCCACAATATGTCTGTAATGGAGTGATGGGGCAACTCACAGAAGCTGCTTAACTAAACATAGTGAGCCACAAAGGGAGATCCCAGTTACAACTGCAAAATCTCCAGTTACCCTTACCACAGGGTCAGGGAGCTCCTCAAATGCAACCGACAGGAGATTTGGTTTCATGTGAGGTATGGCAATCGATAGCAGCGAGTGAAGCTATTTCTGGTTTCCATCAGAGAGATCTTGACTCTTTGTCAATATGCAGTCTGATTCTTGTTACAAACACAGACGTCTGCAGATCTGAGGCTGGCAGACTTCCTCTTTTTCCTTATTTATTTTCTTATTTATTTCGTGGCGGTGCAGGAAGGCTGTAATAGAGTTGGATATAAAAACTGTTATTTCTGAAGCAGTGGTGACACATGCAAGTTACGTAGGAGAAATTCATGCGGATATGTGATGTTGTATTAGTTTGAGATACTTTTGATGAACAATTTTGTTGAAGTTTTTTTTCCTGCGATAACTCATTTAAGGCTGAAATAATTTCCCTTTTTACTGGAGAAAAGCACAAATGATCAAATGCTTTAAAAGGAAGAGTAATAAAAACTGTCTGGACGCTGAGGACGGAGTCTGACTGTGATCCTGATGACAAAAGCAGGGAGAATTATAAAAGGCTTCTGCTCTTTAAAGCTGCGGGTTTCAGTCACTGTCTGAAGTGTTTGTAAAGCATCCCCTGCCAATACCCTGCACAAGTTAGCGGACTGAAACATGTAATAGATGAGGAGGACCATTAGCATCATTAGTGTCCTTTGTGTGGAGCAATTCAAAGTAAAACACTGCTTGACCACCCGGCCGTGGGGATGGCATTCATTCTCAGTTTGTGTGACAGTCAGGAGAAGAGACCCGCATTAATCCGACTGAGGTGCGTGGAGAGAGATGGAGAGTCGGAGAACAAGAGCGCCTCTGATAGCACGGAAATCTATATGCAACTCTGCACTTCATTGCCGTCTCCTGCATGATGCATAAACTGAATCATCCCTTTCACTCTCTACACAGATGTGAGAGTGTGCTCTGGCTCTGGAAGATGCTTTCCGATCTCTCTGTCGATGATCTCCTCTTCAATTCCCCCAAGAGTATCTCTCTATATTTCTTCTAGTAACACAGACTAATCAGCTTCACACATCATTTGTCAAACTTGACACTGAATCAAAATTATATCTGAACTGTTTTATTACATGCATTCAGTTTGGTCAGGTATTTCCCAACTTTGCAAGAAGAGACTGAATCAACATGGTATTAAATATCTGCACCCACAATAAATAATAAATCAATAAATAAAGCAAAGACTTGAAGAAAAACTTTTAGGGTTCTTATAACTAAACTGACATTAAGAACCAGTGACAATTAAATATTTTCTGGGATATTTAACACTAGAATCAGGACTTTTAAAGCTACAACACTTGAACACACCACAAAGATGACATTCAGCAGCCAACTAGGACCTACGAATTACTCCGACGCAAAAGGTCATCATCGTCTACATATTAATCATTAAGAAAATAAGCGAGATAAATAAATGTTTATAACATTAAGCACAGTTCTAGCTCAGCTGGATGTAAAGGATATTTAAATCCTGTGATTCATTTTAAATTAACACATTATATGAATGATCTGTGACCACCTGTTACACATTCAAGCTTCATCCATGAAAAAAAAGGACACACAGATGTTTCATTAACATACAGACCTCATTCAAAAACACTGAAGAACCAGTCAGAGTCAAACTTGATTTTACTTACATGAGTGCACTGGTGGGAGTAAGTCTTTGATTTATACTATCAACAGGTTTCAGCTCACTTGTCCTTCATGTCTCAGTAAAATCAACTGCTTCGACAATGTACGTAGTAAAAATAATTACCCTAGGAGAGCAACAGACCATTAAATTCAGCAGTTACGTGTTTTGCTGGGAGCTGGGAGTGAATCAGTCACGAAGAAATTATTTATTTATTAACACACACGGTGGGATTATAAAAAAAACTTCCTCAGATATACAATTCTGATCCTGAGGATTTTTTTGAAAAAAAACAAACAAACAAAAAACCCAAAACTTCAGAATAAAATCAGTTTGTGTTTCCTACATTGTGAAAACATTTTGCAAATCACTATTTCAACAAAAGAGGAAACAATTTTTACATTTGACTGCACTGGGAAATTCCCAGCACTGTCTGCCAGTCATTTCCTGTAATAAACCCACTGCTACACAGTAAATATATATATCAGTGACTGAAAAGCTGGGCCAGTGACAGCGCCACTCTTCTAAGACTGGGAGCATTATAAATAGCAGCGTGCTGAAACAGGTGGCACCACCAGCAACGTTTACTATTCCATCGGAGAGCGATGGGGTCAAGGCTCCACACAGTCTGCTGACTGGAGCAGAGCTGCCTGATAAATGTGACCTCTTGGCATGACCATCATCTTAAAAAGCCACCTGTACACATGCACACATGGGCCACCTATGTCACGCCTCTCCCCTGCAAGTTAACCCAGGTCACATGTTTCCACATGTGGCCTTCAACCTCTGGTCTGCCCCTCCCACTCCAAAATCCTCCACATCGCTGAACAACGGTCACATGTGAGACGTGGACGGTATTGTCTGTCTGAAGAGACGCATGGACAGAGTGGCTGTTTGGTCAGTGAGTGGGTGAACGATTACAACATCCTTTCTTCTCACAGTATTGCGTAAAATACTTGCTGAGATCTCATGATCACAGTCTACGAGTAACATTTGGATTACAGGACTCTGTCACCGGTTTAGAGTGATCTGAGATGATTCACAGTAACAGGAACTCCAGCGCAGAGTCATATCACTGCCGGCAGGATGAGTCATAGATAAAAGAAACAAAAAAAGAAAAAAAAAAAGAAAGAAAAAATTAACAATGCAGAAGCAAGTGATGGATGGATAGCTATTTTCTGAAAACAGACTTGTAGCTTTCCACTACAAGACTCATCCACCCATCCATACAACAATCTCTATATTGGTTTTTCTTTTTTCTGCTGAGTCTATATGGTGTTGTATTCAATCACACCCACTGATTAATGCATCAGAGGCAAAGTAGGGCTCAATGTTTTGCCCAAGGACACTTTTAACATATGGACTGCGAGGTCAGGAATCAAATCGTTAACTTTCTAATCGGCAAACCACTAATCTACAACCGCAGCTGAAGCTGCCTTGCCAAGACTGTTTTTCAAAAGCTGACAGTTTACCGACATATTAATGAAATGTCTTCGGCATGTTTTGATCAGCCTCCTTTTCATTCGCGTCTTCATAGGTCTGTTCATAGCAGCTGCTTTTAAGGAGTGGGATCAGCCACTCAACCCCACTCTACCCCCCCTACAGGAGCTTGAGATTGACGATACTTGTTTTAAATGCCTCCGACATAAATCAGATGCCAAAGTGTCAGGAACTTTGAGGAGATAAAGATGGGAAAGTTGAATAATTTTACTCTTATCTCTCTCTCTGATGCCAAAAACCCTTCACGTCTGGTGTCAATCAGAGGCGGTCTTTTCACATCTTGGTGTTATGACAAAAATCAAACATGCTTAATATTATTGCAGCTATTGTCTCATACAAATTGTCTTTCCATGGGATAAGAAGTGTCAATAATGAACAGGAGCATCGTTCGGTGGTTGTAGTCACGTAAACAGAGACCCTACAAGATGTCCGGACTTTGAAAAGTCTTGAATTCACAAGTTAAAATCTATCTGGTAATCTCCCTAAAGTTTTTGCAAAGTCATTTGGCATTAGAGGCTCTTTTATAAAGTGAAAATTTCAGGTAATATTGGAGTTTTTGAGTTTGTTTTGACTTTATGCAAGCACAAAAAAGAAAAGAAAAATCAAACTATTTTTCACAATTCTGGAGTAAAGGCACACTCATTACATAGGTGATGGGTAATCATTAACACCACCTTGCAAAGAAGTTGACCAACAAACCTAGTTGTGAATTCACAACTCGCTGGTAACAGCGATCCATCCGCAGTGAATGTTAAAATCTGAAGTGTGCATTTCTGATTGGGTAATTATGTTTAAAGAAGTACCCTCTTCCTCCCTGCTCGACCCATTTTACGTCCAATCCCCAGACCCAGCTAAGAATAATTAATGGCTCATTCATCTCTGAGTGAACCATGGAGCAGTAATTATGACCATATGCTGTTTCAAAGACATTTAATTGCCTAATTAAAATCTTATTAAAGTATTTGACCGAGATAAGGGACATTTTGAACTTAAGTTTCAGGGGAGTTTATTTCATCAAGTTTACTTCCCCTCTGGGGTTTGTGACATCAGGTCAAAAATTGGGAATTTTTTTCATATCTTCTGAATTCTCAATACGACAAATTCAAGCCAACAGGAGCTACGAGCGCAGCGACAGATTGTACAGCGTATGGCTGTGAAATCGGTTCTTTCTTTAAAACCCACACAAGTGCTTAAATCAGCCCTGTCCAAGAAGTGAAAAAAATATAAGAAATGATATTTTATTTCATTCAATTTCCTCTCTGCACAAATTTCCCCAGCAGATGTGGAGCCAGCAGAAGGAGCCCAGCTGATGAAAAGTAAAGTGGTGGAGCTACTAAGTCTGTCGGCAGGCCTGCTATCACTATTAACGCCAAAACGCATGAAAGAAAAGCTGCGGGGGCACCGCGAAAGACAGAAAAGTCAACTACTGCTGAGAGAGGCAAGGACAAGGGGAAGCACATGAAAAGGACAAAGACACTCTCTTCTAGAGCTCATCAAAGTTTTATATTAAAACTTGGATGAAGACAGAAATTACCTGAGAGTGACTAATCTCACTAAATGATGCAGTGAGATCTCTACTAATGTGGAGGAGCCTCTCTTAGATTTGTTCTTCATTTCCAGGCACTTCAGCCAAATCTCCCAGCAAAATACATCTGACGAGACCTAATCCTGCCTTGAAATGACCGACCTCGCGTCATTATTCAACCCCAGAACCTGAAGGACTGGAGGAAAGTAGGCAAAAGTTTGCAGTTTTTCCTCCTTTTTCTCAGCTTTTTAAGACCCGATGTAAGCTGATCCACTTTAAGGAAGGAGGCAGCGCTGTTGATCCTGCTGGAATGGCCTACTTCTTTTCTACGGTTTGTTTTACTACGGTCACACCCTTTTGCTGGGAAAAAGAACACCTTTATCTTTATTCTGTTTTTCCATAATACACCTTTCATGCTCTAATTCTAAGCTGGCAACTCGCTTTTACACACCAACAATTGGTTGATGCAGAAAGTATAATCCTCCTTTATCTATAAAGCTCATTTCTTAGAATTTTGAGCAGTTTGTCAAATGAAATGACTCATTCCAGGAACTCGCCGGAAATACATTCATGATAGATTCATGATAAGACAGACTTTAAAGTATTTAAGCTGTCAAAAAATAACATTTTATGGTGGCATTTAACAATTGTACATCTCAATAGTTGGCGATTAAAAAAAGATGCTGTTGAGGAGTTCATGACAAATATGTTAAAAAAAAAAAAAAAATGAAGTCATCACCTGGACTTAACTAAGCATATAGGCAAATGGGTGAGAGCCTCCCACTGGAAACGTACTGCAGTAATTAAGATTCTTCAGTTATTTATCTCTAAACAAGGAGTTTTCGTTCCTTGAACAAGTACGTAGCAGAAAAGAGGCAAAGTGTTTTAGAAGATGCAAACTACTGGTCTGCAAGCAAACAAAGCTCCTTTGGAGATTTACGAAACTAACCAGGTTGAGCAATGTCTGATGGCTTTTTAAAACATCGAAGATGAGTGGTGAACCATCATTTTCCAGGAAGAAAAACAGTGGATCAAATATCTCTTTAATGTTGGTGGCATCTAATCAAAGAGGATCTACAGTAAAACTCACCGAGATGTTTACCTGTTGGAGTAAGAGCTCTTCCACATACACAGTCTGAACAAGAACTTCAAGTATTTGCACTAAATAGCTGTGATAAACAAATTATCACTCAGTCTACTTAAAATAAAGGCAAGGGAGCATGATGGTTGGACTTTGGAGCATTGAAACAAATAAAAACAAGTGATTTGATAAATTTAGATTTATCCTTATCCTGTAATGGATCCATCAGGACAAGAAGAGCAGTGGATGAGACAATGCACCAGGTGTACCCAGCGCTTACCATACAAACCTGTGGAGGCGGTATTATGATCTGGGGTCATTGTATTTGGTCAGGTTTTTGCTCATTATGTCTCCATAAAAAGATTTTATGAAGTAATCAGATATCCCATTATAAATAAAACACCATGTAATGTAAAACTAATGTAAATCTAGAATTAAATGAATGAGGAAACATTAAATGAACTTACTGCAATAAGGCAACAGTAAATGTGAACAGAAATCAAAGCTGAAGGTGGAGTTAGTGTGTGAGTTTTTATGGCCAGGGTTTTAAACTAGTAATATTTCTGATTAAACGGTGAACCAAACTCCCCTGGAAGAAGTGTCTGTGCTTTACCAGATTAATTGAAAAGAATATCCCGTTCACTATGTAATTATGCTTCAGTTAAGGCCTCAGAATATCCTTCTGGCTGTAACCATTTGTTATACGCTCATTAAAGAACCTGTTTTTGGGAAGATAAAAATCTTTCACACTCAGGTCAGTTCCACCGGTCCATGTTCATGCCACACCAGGTTCAGGATTTTCTTAAAATGACAAATTTCAAAGGTAAGCAGCATTCATAGAAACATTCATACCAGCGACAAAGCTTGACCATATATAGTCAAATACAGTGAAAATTAAGAAAAAAAAAAAAACTGTTCATGACTGTTTCCTGACAGAAATAAAAATACACAGCGTTTGAGATAACCCAGGGTTTGTGTTTTTATGAGGGTTCCTGACTGCTGCCAGACACAGGTGAAGAGCTGTTTCCGCCCCGGCGCTGTAAGTAGGTCAGGCCTGTTGAAACACTCAGTCCCATTCGAAATGTCTTTACTTGTTTGCAATAAAATTCTGTCTGTGTTTGCAGGAGTGAAATATCGACCCTGATAGTACAAGTATGATAACCAGGATCAGCCTCAGGTACTTGCTTGTGTTTACTGCTACTATCACGACTGACTTCATTGATTTAAAGAGACACATGAGTACCTCTGCCAGTGTGTGTGTGTGTTGTGTGTGTGATGCCATCCATCTCCTACATCCACTTCTATCACAATAAAGGGTCGTGGAGGCCTGAGTCAAACATCATAAAGTGCAAAGATACTCTTCATGTCCAAACTGGAGTGCAGAGTTGGTAAAATGTCAAAAAAAAAAAAAAAAAAAAGGTAAGCCAACATAATATCCACTGCAGATGAGGCAATCCAGTGCATACAGCTTAAAGCGCAAAATTTATTCAGCACAGATTTACTTTGTACATAAGCAGCCCTTTGTTGCTTGTCAAAAGGAATCATGAATGTTGGATATTTCCAGCCTCAAAGATGTGGAACACTTCAGCTGTAAAGATGAGTCTGTTTGCCTTTAAGTTTTGTCAGGGTCAAAGAAATTTTTTCCGAGAGAACTTTTTAAAAAAAGGGTTTTGGATTGGAAAAAAATATGGACGACATCCAGAGAGGCTACACATGCAGGTTATTTTCCCTTTGCCAGTGGTAACTTGTTCATTTTAGGAGGTGAAGCACTGCTTCATTAACATATACTAATAATAATAATAATAATAATAATAATAATAATAATAATAATAATATTTGTGGAAATATCAAGTGAAAAAGTG
>JAOWBL010016304.1:0-14524 GCA_028564865.1 Zenarchopterus dispar | reverse complement strand
AAAAAAATACCACCTGCACATCTGTAAAAGTAACATGGGTGCCAAAAAACTTAACTGAAAACATTTATTTTAATTAGTTCAGAGCAGAACAAAAAAAACTTTGAAATGTTTATCTCAGTGGGCTCCACATTTTTAGGCCTGGGGTTAAGTTGCTTTGGCAACACAAAGATTTATCCATTTTGGTTCAGTCTCCTACTTTTTTTTACTTTCTCATTTTCTTTTTCATCACCCTAAGATATGATGTCAAATGTACCTCTGAGTTAGTGTCATTACTGTTGATGTTTGACAAAGTGCCATAAAGCCATGCACAGTTGTCACAAGACACGACCGGGATGCGAGTCCAAAGTTACACTGACTGACATTCGGGTTGTAGAAACGGAAGACCGAGAGAGCGAAATGACCCGATCCAAAAATAACCGCATTTTCTTTCAAACAGAATTGAAACTGGCTTTGTAACTAAAACCAAAAAATATTTTGTCCCTTTTGTACAGTTATCATGCCGTTTTGAACATTTTGTTGGCCTGGATTAATTATCATTTACAAGAGTAATACTTTATCCTGACACGACCCTTTTAGATCAGTCTGGTCTGCTGCACTAGGGTGCGCATGCGTGTTTTCAAAATAAAAGCCCAATCAAATGGTAAATTTTCATCTACGTAAACTCACGAGGAAATTTTAATTTGATACAGTTCAGGAGATATTAAAGTGTAAAGACAGCTAGTTGAACTAAACTCTTTTACATAATATTCAAGGGAAAATGTTAATGTGGAAGGTACAACCAATGAAAACTGCTGTTTTGAACACCCGTCGGACTTTATAGGAAGCAGCAAGGAAGGGACTTCCACTTAACTCGCAGGTATGTGGCCACAAGGTGCACGTGACTGTCCACCGGCGCAGATTTTGTTTTAAGGTATCAAAATAAAGCCCTGAACGTAAAATATGACAAGTTACACTGCTGTTCAAAATAAAAGCCAGCCTCCTAAAGAGGCATATAAAATTTGTATATTAAATACTGACCATAATCCAAAACTGTGAAAACCAAATGAATAAAAGCAATTTTAACATGGAAAAGAGTATAAGAGTGGTTTTAGCTGACATTTCCACCTATCTGCAGCTGGCCTTGTAAACTATATAAAGCTTTGCTGTTTGTTCTGTAGTCAGATTCAGAAACCTGCAAGCGTTTCTGACTAAAGCCTTTATTTTGACATCCAAAAGTGTTGGGAAGCTTTGAATACTGTTCCTTAATCTGAGAACTGTTCCTGATTAAACACACTAGTGCATAATAAACCAACGAGTTGTCTAACTGCACCCACATTTTACCATTTGTTAAAAAAAAAAAAAAAAACTCACTTGAAGAAAAAGAGAAACAAGAGGCATAAAGAAGTGCTGGCAGCTTTATGGCTGGTAGGACTGTTTGTCCTCTTGCAATATTTATAGATTTAAACATTGTATAAAACGCCATCTCAGTGATCCTCCTTTGCAGATTTTTCACTTATATCTTCCAACAGTGACACACCCAGCACCATTTGTGTTCAAGATTAGGAGAGAACGTCTTTGTCAGTGAGTGAAAAGTGCTTCAGCTGGTAATGAGAATAGTATATCTCGCTGTAAAGTGCCTCTGAGTGAAGAATGCTACTGTGCAGAAGCATTAAAAGGCAGCACAATCAATGTTTACAATGAGGCAATTAGACGTCTGTGATCAGGGGGCTATGGCAGCGATGTCTTTAAGGGTCAGCGGCAACATTAGCAGAGTAAAAGGGCACAACCTGGAATGCTTAAAGATATCAAATCGCTGCAGTGGGGGAGGGACGGACAGCTAAACAAGGCTTGGTAGGAGACTCATTAAGTCATCAGTCCTCCCAGACTCATGTCAGGGAGGACAAAAATATATTTGACCGCTTACAACAACAACCGCATGGATGTGCATTTGCCGCATATGACCCTGTAACTCCTGTGTCATGAGTCTAAAGGTGCACAAAGGTTTGAGGATTCAAATAAGACCTTATCACCGTGTTGGAAGAACAGGTGTGAAGTGCAGGGTGATGGATAAACATAGCGAAAAGACCTTTCTGGACTTCTGACATCAGATGATAAGAAATTCTGACAAATGTGAAAATATGCTCCATATGCTTTTAGAAAGTTGCTTCACTGTGCTGGATACTGTTGGAATGTACAAGAAGGTCCTGCAGCACTTCCAGTGACGTGTAAAGTGCGTGTTTCATGCTGTTAAAAGGCAGTTCTGAAAGATCGGAGCGAACACAGTGATCTGGCCAAGATCCACATCCACAGTCATTTCCCACATCATGGCACAGCACTAGACTGGGAATAAACAGAGGAACCCGCTGAGCTCCCAGAATGCATGTTTGCAGAGTTCCCATCAGCGAGTACACAGTAATAGGACTCCCTGAAGGACTGTGTTTAACCTTTAGGTTACAAGTGGCTGACCACTCCACAGCCCGCCCCCTCCTCTGCCTTAATATTTAACCCTTTTCTTGCTCTTTATCCACACAAACAAAAACAGAAAGGAAGTCTAATGAAAAGGACAAAATCCAAAGAACATGCAAAGTGTTTAAGAAGTCAGAAATGTGCCACAAAACAGATTTTATCAAGTGGTTATCTCGACAGCTGTTGTTTTGAAGATTTTATCTGTACAAGAGTTGTGTGTCCACACACGTCTGGAGCAGGGATGTGATGATGAGCTCTGCACACTATGGTTGCTGATTAAACTCATTAAATAAGATTAGAAGAGTAGATTTACAGTTAAGGTTATTTTGTCAAGGTAGAGGAACAAAATTTGGCAGTGATGCTGACATGCACCCAGGAAAAGTTACACAACAGGATGTAACCCATTACTAAGGGAGCCTGATACACACAGCAATATATAGTGTCTGACTGAAGTTTAATAAAGCCAGTATTTGCAGCAGTCTTCTGCAGAGAATCAGGTGAGGTGGGACTTTTTTTGATTATATATTTTTGATGATATCTTGTAATATCACATATGTATTGCTTAAAGTTGGATTATTGAGTTGCAAAGTAAAAATTGACAGTTTCGACCAATCTCATGCAAGCGAAAACACACAAACTTAAACCAAAAGGAAAATACAGGACATTACAAAAATGTAAACCAAATGACAGGGCAACAGTCAGCCCGCCTGTATAAACAGATGAAAAAGATCAGGGTAGTCCAGAGCTGAGAAAATACGCTTGAGATATGCTGACCAAAAAGAAAAGTGTACACGGGCCCAGAGGAGGTGAACTGATATACTGGTATTTATCTGCAACAGTCGGTTACTGCTTTAAGCTGCTTCATTATACCAAAAAATATTTACTTTACATATCTACACATATATTTTTCAGCAGACTTTCTTCGTACATCCAAAACATCTCCAATCTGCTGGTGTTTTATTTTTAAGGGCTTTTTCTCCAGGTAATTATCCCAAGCTCACATGTTCCACTGATTCAAAGTCTGGTTATGAGCTATTGATCCAGCAGGCACCATGTTTTACCAACTAGCCAAAGCTTCCCTGACAGCATCATACAGGCACTTCATTGTCAAGGCTGTCGGTATCCAGAATGCAACTGCCAGCTGTTTTCTTTGTGGATCAAACCAAAAGAAAACAGCGAAGCCAAGGTCAGCACAGACAAGCTTTTCTCCTACAGCAGACAGATAAATCTGCATATACAAGGCCGTGAAAGAAAAAAAAACTCTGTGTCACAAATGTGAGAGCACAGTTGATTATATTCCACCCTCTCGTGGAATAATCAGCCATTCTGAAAAATTCATGAAAGCTCCCATTTATTCTCCTTCTGTTGGGTGTTTGTTGATCACTTGAGATTCTGTATCTGCGTGAAAGCTTTGTTTGGGACGGTTGTGTCTGGTGTCAAACTGCCCTATGTGACAGACCCAGCCAGGCTTTTGAGAGGGATATTGAGTTTTCTTCAGGCGAAATAAGACGACAGACGCAGATTTTCCTCTTGAGGAAACTGAGAGGAGCTGGAATTGTTTCAGTCACCCTCCCAATCCAAAATGCCTTCAGCCTATATTCTTACACCACTTGATGATTTGACCGTTGCTGTTTAGACTGATGCACATGTAGAGTTTGAATCCAGAAGGCAGTTTTTGCATTTATCTTTTTAAGATGGAAAAAGTGTCTCTTATCAAAAGAAAATTTGCACTTCCAATCAGTGTGATCAAAGATGCAACTTATCCAAATATGATGAAAGAGCTTGACTTAACTTTAGCACTTAATATTTTCAGATCAGTCCTTGCATATTCATACATTTGATAATTTTTAAATGGAAAAACTGATTCAACACTTTTATAAAGCATATCAGAAGAGTTATAAGTCCCTAAATAAAAACATTGCAAATATTCTTTTGCTGGATGATGGTATATTATGTTAAATTCTCAATGGGAGTATGAAAAAGATATGCAGTTTTACAGGCTTAAAAGCAAGAAAAAAGTCTTATTTTCTTGCTTCTGTAACTACATTTCTATTTATGGCTTCTATATATTAACTAGCGTCCATTTCTAAGAACTTTTGGCATCAGTGCAAGTTGTGCTGCCAGCAGTGTGTGTGGGTGACAGATGAATTTCACACAACAAGAACCGATGCTTCTGTGTTTTTTCCAGCATCAAGTCATGAACCCTGATCCAGTTTCACAAAACAAAATGTACCGCAGTTTCACTGTGCTGGCCCTTAACCAGGCTGCTGAAAATGTTATGTGAATATTTACACTCTGTCTTCTTTGGTTCTGCAGATTTTCCACACTGCTCCGGGCTCATGCAGCAAAGTTTCCTATGAGGATGTGTGTGCACTTGCTGCCACATTCGCTGACTCCTGTCTGTGGAAAGAGGCCCCACTCGCAGACGCAAGCTCACTCCCGATGAGCCGCGGCTCTGCTTAAAAGGATCGTCTTTCTCTGCTATGCAGGAGACACTCGTGCCCAGTAAGCCTTAAAATATAACACGTGCCTGGTAAATAGCTGTGATTTTAAAAGACAGCGAGTCAGAGACTGATATTACTTAATGTAGGGGTATCTCAATCGGCCACGAATGTGAGCACGAAATACATGCACACATACAGATGCTTGCAGTTAGACTCAGAGTCTTAAATGCCCCCCACTGCCCTGCTATCACCTTACGATAAAGACCTACTGGAGAGGGCTGAGGGCTGTCTTGTGTCAGCTCACACCCACTTTCCACTTTAAAAGGACAAAACCAACAACAAACTCCATACAGGCTCCCTCAGAAAAAAAAAAAAAAACTTCAATAAATTCTTTAACAAGGAAATGACAGACCATCAAAAGTCAGCAGCAGAAGTGCTGCGTCCTTCCATCAATGATTCATGGAGCCACTGCAACACCACAGTAAATGAGCAGAAGGGTAGTCTCTGTAAGAGTATTACTTACACTCTCTGTGTAGGAAAGAAAAGCTCACTTCAGGTCTGAAACAAGTTTCCTTCAGATGACTCAAAAACTGACAAATTCCTCCTCTGAGAAGTGCCGGGAGAAAATCCACAGGAACGACAGATCTAAGGCTTTATTTGATGACAGCTCTTCGTGCGCAGGTCCACACTCTCCCACTCTATGGCACTGTGATACTACGGCCTGCCCCTTGCCACTCAAAGTGGAGCTCCTCCCATCACACACTCGAGAGGGAGGGCAAGAAGGGAGCTCTGCAAGAACAAATCAGAAAGGTTTGGGATAATATGTAGAATGCAAATAATGATATTAAAAGAACAGAAATTGCTCAAGAGAGTATTTTACTTTTTGTTTCCTTATTAAATTCCTTTGTTAAGAAACATCAACCATGCACTTCTTACATGAAACACATTACTAAACAAATAACAAAAATAAAGCTTTAGTCATTTTCTAATATTTCCGTTCCTTCTCACAACCTTTAAAAGATATTCTGGCAATGAGGATACCAAATGACAAAACATTTCAGATTTTAATTTGTTCAATATGTCCTGAAATCACTTTTTGGTTGTGTGCAACATTACAGAGTTGTTATTGCATTTTATTCTTGTTTCAACGCTCTCCTTGTCCACAGATGCGGATAGTGCCTCTGGACATGTTTAACATTATGTGTAATTATATGAGCTTTTCATGAATGATGGTTCTTGATACATTGCCATCTGTGAGAGTGGAGATGATCGGTGTCAGGCTTAGGCTTGCACTCTTGCCTGTTATACACTGAAATTTCTCCAGATTTCTGCTCTTGTTTGATGATATTGTACAATATAGAAGGAGAAATAGGCAAACCCCTTCCAATGGTTATCTGAGGAAGTTCATTCAGCTTTTCAATGATTTTTTCACACATTTAACAAAGAAAAGTGCCTCTGCTCAGCTTTACTTCTCAAAGTATTAACATTTCAAGGATACTGCGTCTGATCATTACAGTCACTTGCTGACATCATCTGTTTAAAATAACAGTTTTCTTTCTCTTCCTTAGAAGCACTATGTTGCCCCATGTCAACTGTTTTTGTAAAGGTTTTCAGGCCTGAAATACAAAACCTGAATATACAGTATTAACAAATGGAATGAACTTGATAAGGAAAAAACTTTGTATTCATTTAAAAAAGCTTCATTTCACCTATATCTTAAATGTTTTAGCAAGCATCATTTAGGGAGCCTTAGTAACCAAGACCAAGAAATGAACAACAAAAGTGTTGATATATGATAAATATTATTAGAAAAACATCAATACAACCCTAACTTGTTTGTTCACTTTTTTTTCTGACAAAGCAGTTAGTCAAAAACTCAAAACTATTGATAAGTAGCTTCACAGAAATCCTCGCTGTCTCTGAACGCACCACAACCTGTTCAGGAATAATTCGGCAAACAGCCAAAAACCTGAGTTGTTGAGAGGATCTTTCATGAGCGGTTCACTGGTACCAAGTCTCTCCAGAGACACCCAAAGATGAAAACTTATGGAGGCAGATACCGAAGGACAACCCCAGTGAAAAACAGCTGCTCTAGCAGCATGAGAACATGCATGATGTTAGGAAGGTTACAATGATCAACTAAAAAGCTTTGATTTTTTCTTCTTTGTATGAATTAATGTGAAGTTCATTGGCAGCTTGTTCTCTCAGTTCCCTGATTCAAGTTAGTCCAGATAAATGTAAGAAAAATACCTCAAACATCCATGCGAGGAATATGAACATCAAACATATACTTGCAACTCTTAATTTTGTTTTTCCTTTCTTTTATCTCTTCTTAGAGTTTGATCTAAATACAGGTGTTTGCCTCTCAGCCTGCTGTCTGGATCATTATAAGCCAAATGTCAATTACTGTAACTACCACCAACTTCAAGCAATCAAAAGAGAAAATTAAAACCCGTTTGAGTGATCAGCAAGAACTTTTACGTCTTGACAGTTGAACTGTGTGCTTTAAAAACAAATCTGTTCTGACAAATAGACTGGGGAACATTAAAGGTAGGGTAAGCGATTTTATGTTATTTCTAACCTAAAACATTTTCCTTTATGTTCAGTTAATATCTCCACATTATCCGCTAGTTGCTCGTTCCTGAGTTTAAAAAAATCTTCAAATGACCCATTTCCTTGAGCAGAGAAGGACATGAAGTTGTTCAGACTTCTCGACATTTCCTTTGAGTATGAGTCATGTCCTCTCATTCAACACTACTACTACAGTGAATGCAAACATCCATTTTCTATACCCGCTGAATCCATCTACAGGGTCACGGGCTTCTGCTGGAGCCTATCCCAGGTCATTACAAGCGATGATACCAGACAGATACCAGGTCCACTTCAGCCAGATGCACCTCTGGCTGAAGTTCACCAGTCCATTGCAGGGCCACATACATAGACAAACAATCATGCAAGCTCACACTCACACCTACAGGCAATTGAGAATCATCAATCAACCTAACTGTGAGCAGAAGCCGGAGTGCCCAGAGAGAGCCCACGCAAGCACAGGGAGAACATGCAGAAAGAGTTCTGGTGGGCCCGGGAGTCGAACCAGAACCACCTTCGTGCTGTGAGGCAACAGTGCTAACCACTAAGCCACCGTGCTGCCTGAATGCAAACAGCAAACACAAAAGCTAAACCAATCTTGGCTAATCCACTTCATTTTACTTCTTTTATTTTTGGTGATTAACAAACAGCAGAAGTGGTGCACTATTGCCATCAGGTGTTGTGGAGTGGTAGTTTGATATATATATATATTTTGTTAACAGAGATGCAAAAACGACTAAGGAGGGGGTCAGTCCTGTTATAATTTCAGCTTCTTAGGTTTTACACCGGACCCCTGCAAATGCAGCTATACACAGTTCTGGTTCTGTAAACTGGAAACAAACGAAGTGAGGACAGTTTGCTCCCATGTCATGGTTTGTGGTTGCTTCCGAATCCCCTCCAAACTGTGATAAAAATTGCTCCAGAGTTTGTGCTCATGATGGAAAGTGTTTTCTCTGGGAGCATGGTGGTGGGGATGTTGAAGAGTGAAGCTAGCACTTTGTGATTTGTTATTTTTCTCAAATAGAGAGATATGACATCTTTCAGAAATCACATACCCCACCTTTAGTCTGTTATCCATTCCATTGACTTTTTTCACCTTTCAATAAGATAAATCTTTAAAAGCAACAAGATAAAGTTCCAATACTACCCCTGTGGTTAGTTAGATTTAAAGCTAATATTAGCTAATATTTTAAGATTCCTCTGGTCAAAAAAAACAGAACTACAATTTTTTTTCCAAGCAATACAGAAACTTTTTCAAATATTTTCTATATGAGTAACACAATCTAAGACTGTATCAATCATGACTTCTCAAAACGAGCTTCGCATGAATGGAATAAAATTGCCAAAGTACCTTCTGTTTCTGACTATAACCATGAAAACATTTCACTTCTTAGTGGACCAGAAGAAACCACTTTGAGGCACCCCTGTCAAGTTTGTACAACAATGCAGTTTTGAGCACGCTTCTGCATAGAGAACATTCTTTTCCAAGTTAATCTGTAAGAACAAAGATGCAACAGCCTGATTAAAACTTTATCTTACATTCAGAACAAAACTACATACTTCAAAATACCATGTACAATTACCACTTTGAAGCAGTTTTGGGCATTGCCTTACACAATGACAGCTCTTTAATACTATTCTAACAGTATAGATGTCCTCTAACTGAGTGCAAAGTAACACATACCTACTTTGCTACAGGCTATATGAAAGGCCTTTGAAGCAGACAGCGCCCTGTGTGAAGTTTGACCATAAAGTAGTTCAAAAATAACACTGGCAAGGACAATGTTTTCAGGTCAAGACACTGAGAGAACAACAGCTGTGATGCAACAGTCTCAGAGGAGGCCGTTTCATTATTTGTGAAGTGGAGTCTCAGTTCAGCATAACCCCAATTCTGCTCACTGAACAAACAAAAAAGAAAAGGAAAAAAAAAATTCAATGAATGAAAGACATTCAGTGAATTTTGCATTCATTGAATATCTTGTATCATAATCCGTAAAAGTACTTTCAATATATTCATACGCAGTTTCATTCTGTAGACAAAGAAAGAAACTGTGAATGCAGATTTTGATGATGTGAAAATGAATGAGCAGCAAAGTGTTAAAAAAAAAGTTCTGTCAAAGTGTTGCCAAATAACTTTACATGCTCCAAAACTATTTCCAGCGTAAACACAGAGAAGTGTAAGATACCAGGCTGTTGAGACAGGGATGCCTGTTTCTAAAATAGCAGATGCTAATTATACACTTTAGGCAGCTGCTAAGGAGGGAGGCGTGATGCCAAGTTTGAGGTGTTGGGAATCTGAATGCTGGCTCAGTGTTTCTGTGAAAAGTCTAGATTCATTGCAGCTACCTGAGACACACTGAGACCACAGGGGGATGTCTTTTCTGAAGCTGGTATCAGACAGATACCCTCCTTCCCTTGGGACTAGTGATGCACCTTTGGCTGAAGTGGACCACCTGTTGTGGTCTTGTTGAGAACATTTTGTACATAATCCAAAGGACTTAAAGAACTCGTAGAGCAGTCGTCCAAACAGACCAGTCAAACTGATGAAAACTGACCGTTTTTCACTGTTTGTGACCCGGTAAATGTGGCTGCTCTCAAAATGTCACCTCTCATTGGTTATGCTCCCTGTGACTTCTTATTGCACTCCATCAGTTTTATTTAGTAAACATAGAAACCGCTGGTAGAAAATTGTTTGACAACTGGAAATTACCTCAGGAATGAGAACAAGATATTTTTGTAGTGGTCATCCATAAATATTTTTAAAAAAATATGATGTTTACCGCCCTTAAAAAAAGGGAGAAAAGAAAAAGAAATTCCACCTTTTGAGAAATTCAAGAGTTAATGCAATAACAAATTATTTTTTTTTTTAAATTTGAATAATATTGTACTTTATTTACTGTACCTGGTATTTTATTTAAAAAGCATGATTTTTTTTCTTAAATTTTGTTTTTTATATTCATTAACTTTAAATCTTTGATGAGGGGTAGATGAAACTATTATCAGCTAAATGTTATGAATTAAAAAATAGTATCCTCCAGAGCAGCTGTGCAGTTTCTTGATAACATTGATACATTTTAAAAAATGTGAAACATTAAAATCTTCTGTAATCCAAATAGACCATTTGAAAATGGAAGTTTGATAATCTCCACTCTCTTCATGTTTCTCACATAGCTAGCAGCAAACACTGATGAATAACAACTGAGGGATTATAGCTCTGTGATAAACGCTGTTATTCTACATATTAGACTAATGGAAACACATGAGATAGCCATGCTATGATACTTAGAGCTACTGAGGCTGACATAAGAACTCAAGACCACTAAGAAATTATTTCATGTCAACTTTAAAGAGCTAAGGCACACCAACATTTTTTCGCAATTGACTCCAGAGTTTGGTAAGAGGGTGTACACTGTCTTCTGACAAAGACCCACTAATTTAGCTTAGCATAGTTGCTGGAAGTGGATTTCTACACCTATCCCAAGAGACGATTAAACATCGAAATAATTCTCAAATGCTCTTATTTACATGTTATGACATTTGCCTTGCCTAGAAATAACTTTCAAATTGAGACTCAATCATCAAATTTACATAGTAAACAGACATGAGGAACCATATTTTGGTGAAGCAATGTTTCCTGGGCGACCGTTGCCAGGTTACAAGCGATCGCAAAGCTTGAGAAAACAGTCAAGTCTTTCGGCTTGCTAGCACATTTTTGTACTATCAGTTTTCAGAACCTGCAGATCTTTCTTTTTTGTGTTCTAGCTCAAAAAGATATGGCACTGGATCGTTTGGCTTAAATGAATCATCATCATCTGACGACTGCACGCTCACAAAGTCAGCCATAGTTAGCAATCGCGTTAGCCGCTGGCTACTGGCTAGTCACGCTGATTACAAGTTACAGCAGAGTTATGCTTGTTTTTTTCTAACTAAGGTGAATTCACAAGTCACAACATGTAAATAAGAACATTTTATAGTTATTTGGAAGTTTATTTTGTCACTTAGACAAAGTGTAGCAATCCTCGTCTGATGACTATCTTAAACTAGGCTACTGGGGCTTTGTCAGACTGGGTTATTGGACGCACATAAGAGCGCGGTCAGTGTTTATCCTTTTATCAAACTCTGGGCTCAGCAGCAAATAAACTAATTCCCAAAATCCTAGTTGATATCCCTTTAAGTCTGAATTTCACCTCTGTGTTACAGGTTGCACTGTTTTAAGGTACCGCTGTGATAAATCCTAGTTTTACATGAGTCATGTGTTTGTTAATGCAGCCTTTTCAAATGTGTTGAAAGACTGTGATTTTCTGTTGCATGTGATAAAAAAGATGTGACCAACAAAACCAGCTTGCATGACTTCTTTTTTCTTTCCCTTTACTTCACAACCATATTGTCAAAATGACAGAAAAGTACATCATATGGTAACCCACACTTCCTTTTCTTGTCAAGGCTATGGCCCTGAGACAAGTACTTCTCTCTGGAGTGTCAATATCTTTTCTTACTTGTTCAGAAGGAAGGAAAAACAGCAACCCTGGAACCTAAGTAGGTTTTAGAAATAAAACCACCATTAACAAGACGGGGAAAAAATTGACACCTTTTAGAAATAACCCTCCAGTGTTGCTTACAGGCTGTTAGTAGCTGCATAATGACAACATAAAATTGGTGGTTTGCTTTAAACATCTATTTAGTAAAACTTCAGAATACAGAAAAATCTAAAGCACTTTCACATCTACACAGTCAAGGATGTTGATAGTCCTTACACCACTTATTGTTGCACTTGGCCTCAGCAATTCTCCATTTTTGCTTTAACTATTGCTCTAGCTCATTATAGTTTCCTGATACAACAGAAGCTTGTTGTAATAATTTCATATATACATTTTTCATAAAATAATCTTTTTAGGGATAGAATCAAGAGCATTATTGAAGTGCCAGCTTACTCTCCTTTTATTTATAGTTTGATATGGAACTCCCAGGTGTTTTTTGCTTTTGTCACCTTGTTTTCTTAAATACACAGCACAAAATGGAAAATATACAAATTTAACCAATATTCAATCTGACATATTTGGAATATGTCAGATTCAGCCCATCATCTATGTTCATGATGATAGACCCCACTGACTGACTGATAATAAGGAAGTATGTTGTGTAAGACTCTTAAATAAAAAATACACAGAGGTATTTCAACCTAAGGATGTTTAGGACACTTTTAAACTATTGGTAAACCTATTGTACAAGTCTCTTGATGTATGAATATATGCTAAAAATAACATCTAAGCCAACTTATTTGTGCAACCCTGTTTTATCTCTTTATCAAATATGGGTTTGTTTTTATTTATTTGAACAAAACTCAAATTCAAAGCTGAAAAATGTTCAAAAATTATTTTTATGGTGAAACAAAGGGGAATTAAACTGTACGGAAAAGTACCAGCTGAGGTGGAAAGGTATGACACACAACTGAGACAAGTGACTCATATGGCGTCTGTGATAGACCAGCATGTATATACTGTGTAATACACCCAGCGTGTGATCAGTCACACTCCCTTCAGGCACGCTGTTGTTCAGGGATGCTGCGATTGTTCATCCTGTGCTTTGTCTGCTAGGCAAAAAGATGAGGCTGTGCTGGCTTGGCATGACACAACCAAAGGCATTGCTCCACCTCCCCTCACATGTAGCACTCCAGCAGAGAGGGTTTATGGGATGAGTGCCCTCTGGCAGGGAGGTGATGCCAGTGAACAAAGCCTGGTGGGGTATGTGTATTTGTGTGCTGCTCAGCTATCTACAGTATGAATCACACAGGGTCATTTCATTGCACATCTGCCACATGTACTCATTTTCTCTATCTCACCCTCCCATTTGTTACTCACCAGATTGAACCTGCATTACCAGTCACATGTTCGCCATATTGTCATAAAGTTTTTGTGACTTTACAAATCATTCTCTCTTTCACAACATGTGGCTTTTATTTTCTTCTCCTCAGTCGTGTCCCATTTTTTGTTTTACTTTATGAAGAGAAATAACATGAGGTAGTTTTGACTCCCAAACTATTTGTTAGTTTAATATGTCAAAGCAGAGCCAATGGTACAGCTCCAAAGCAAATATTTGAAAGAGGAACAGCTCGAACGCTCTTCAGGTGGTCCACCATGTCCATGGCAGCAGCTCAACTCTACTGTATTTTCCAGCTCTGGTCTTCCACCCCCACACAAACACAACTACGCTCTTTTTCCTCTCTCCTCAAAGTATGGAATTCATCAATATACTTTGATTTTAATGTGTAAATCGCATCCTCAAAATACACATTCTTCTCTGCATGTTGTCTGTGTAGCATTTCTCAGTGGTGTCAGACCATTAAAGCTGAAACCGTGAGTCCATGAGAATATTAATCACCATCTATTACGATTGCACACTTAAATCAAACGTTTACTTCTGCGATGCTTAACAATGAATTTCTTAACTGAATAAGACATTATATTGATCTACAGTATCAATGAGTAAATTATTACTTCATTCATATTTATGAATTTAGACTCTAGCTCTGAACAAGATGAAGCAGATTCAAAAAATGGATGGATGAATGGATGGATGGATGAATGGAAGCCATATCATATGTAACAAAATATTCTATACAGTGAAAAGTTGGAGTCAAACAAGACATGAAAAGATACAAGCTCATAATGGATTTATCCCCTCACAAATCCACATTAATTTTCAATTAATTTTCCTTCAGGGATTAATACATAATTTTTTAATTGAATTGAATTATATTTAAATAAACAAAAACAGCAAAACAAATATGTTATTACTTGTGTGAGAAGAATCTAAGTAAAAGTATACTAGTAGATATGAGTAGGTGATCTCATAATTCCCCCTTCTATGAATGCTGAGGTTTTTGGAGGTTTTCATCAAGTGAGCTGACAAAGTCAATCATTTGCTCTTCTTACAGTTCAGCTATTTTAGGTATCAATTCCACAATTTCTGGCTTCCTCCCATAATCCAAAAGCATGTATGTCGGGTTATTTGATGATTCTAAATTGCCCATAGGAGAGTGTTTGTGT
>JAOWBL010016261.1:0-30454 GCA_028564865.1 Zenarchopterus dispar | reverse complement strand
TTATGATCAATATTATGTCTCAGAAATGTTTTCTTTTTTCAGAAAGTGCTGTAATTTATGTCATCTCTCTGTTTTTGGTCTTGGTATTGTGTTTACATGTTGAACAGCAGAAGGGTGGATAATGATGTATGAGGTTGAGAAGAAACATTATAATATAGAGTTGATATTGTTGAACCATAGCCTATATACTAAGGCCAATATCATACAGGGAATGAAAGCTTAAAGAGTAGAGCTTGGGTGTTCTGATCCTCATTAACCCCTCCAGGAGGCTTGAGGAGTGTCTGGTTACCTGAGTCCAGAGATCTGACTGAGGAGTTATTTAAGCAGGCGATGATGGAGATGATTTATATTAGATGGGATAAAGTTGTTCTTACCTGCTGGAAACAAATGCCTCCACGGGCTGATAACCTGGCAGGTTTCTGTTCTCTGATGTGCAAAGTCTGCATTAACCCTGACATGTGTTACCTTTCCTATTTTTACTGGCTGTGTGCCCTCAGCACAATTCTGGCTATGTGATTTCAGCTGATGTGTAGGTGGTTTCCAGCCTGCTGACAGATGAAGATGCCTGGCCAGCGCTGGTGGAATATGAGCTATATGACCACCGTTGAAACACTCATTAGGCTGGTAAGTGTAGGCCACTTTTAAGAGCTTGGAATATTTGACATACTCTGATGCTCAGTGTCGTTTGGGAAGTCCCTCATGAGAAAACCTGTCTTAGAAGTAAGCAGCAATGGAATAAAATTCTCAGTACTTTCACTGCTTGGACACATCCAATCTGCGCTCTGTGTGGTAGTTTAGTTGTAGTCAGTATGTACCAGTATGGGTGCTGTGCACATGTAAATTATTCATCAGGGCACTTGCTGTGGTGTTGAGCACAGATCCAGAGGTGTTCCATAAACAAGACCTCAACAGTAAACACAAGGCTTTTTCCAAGAGGTTGTTCAACATACAGCCTAATGATTATTCACTGTTTATCCTCAGTTTAATTTTTTTTAACATCAGTGACTTGCTGTCTAGACTTGTTTGCTACACAACATCTCTGTGCAGCTTATGCCTTAGATGATGAGGTGATATTTACAGCAATGTACAGTTTTTGCAGATCAGTGTGACAATACTCCTGTTTTCAGATTGTACTGTGTTCACTGGTCTGAGATGACAATTTTTTAAAACCCGGCATAACAGTTGTTGTGTCTGTTACTCCCTGCGAGGGACTGAGCAGACAGACTAGAGTCGCCAGAAGGGTTTAATCATAAACATCTAATTTATTTTAAAAAGATGATGAAAAAAATTCTAAATACAGTCTCAAAATACAAGTTGGGCCCATAAAAGAGGTCAGAGTAAGATAACTAAAATAAATCACAAACTGAAAGAACATAACATAAACTGACCTAACAAAGTGACACACAAGGCTCACATTTATAGTGGGTGATCAGACCACTGACAAAAACATGAGGGGGGTGGGGGCAAAGACCTGCCAACTACACAAATTAATGAACCACATCAATTCAGTGGTATAACAAAACCATTTATCTATGTAACAAAAAAGTCAAACTACCCCAAAAACACTGAACCCTTATCTATGCCATCGAAGAACTTTCCCTCTCCCATCATCAACAAGGAAAATGGTGCAGTCCACAGGTTTTCAATGCTTGATGGGACGCAGGTGTTGTTCTGATGGCAAGCCGGGTAACAGCGATCACCCCATGCCCTAATAAACTCAAAGAAACATGAATGAACTCCCAACATAATCAAAGCAAAGTTCACGATGAACTAACAAAATATAATTCTTTTGTTATGTCAAAATTAATATTAATTAAATTATAAATTGTCCAAATGAAAATGCAAAAAACATCACCTTTGTGTCTTGTGTAGCTGCTGGGTCGGGCATCACACTTCCTTTGTCAAAATATGCTTGGCTGTTTTTTTTTTTTTTTTTTGGCCAAGTTTCAGACTTGCCTTGATGCCTATGATAAAAGGCCAGTGGTACTATCTAGTTCTGTGTCTGAAATCCAAATCATGGCATGATCTAGGAACCCATGTGAAAAGGAAAATCATTTTATTAAAATGGACTCAATCAGTTTTCAAGGAGTTGTGCAAATTAACGTAAACTAACAAAGTAAAGATTGCTTTGCTTAGTCATTGAGGAACATTCACCAACAATGCAAGTGCAGCATGTTTCTTGACACAAAACAAACCATAAGCATAAATAAACCTTTAATGATATGACACTTATAAACACATTCTTCAATGGTGTTCAAAAGGTTTTAGTGCATGTTTTGCATGACTTATGATTTCAAATTCCTCTTTTATAGCCTGCAGTCAATTAAAATGAACATAATATGGGGATCAGTGTGTTCTGATAATTTTCTCTTCTGGTATTCTAAATAAATTTACACAAATGGAGAATCCTTTCCTTCACACACTCGTCTCCTGCTAGTGTTGAGTAGGACCACTGCCTAAAATCTTCTCTAGGACATCCTGGAGATCTTCAATGGAGTTATAATCTAGTTTTTTTTTGGCTTCCAATTCATATACTAAATATTATCTTGTGCTCCCTGAACCACTCTTCCACAGTTTGATACTGATAAATTCTGCCATTATATATCATCTATCTTTTAAATTATGTTTTATGACATTGTCATATATTCCACATCCATTTTTAACTCTTGGTATTTTCCAAGCTTCTTCTATTGCTACTTCATTATGTTGCTGTTGCTACATTTATCACCACCGCTTTTTCTGTAGTTTGTTGACCACAATATCTCCTTGGTTAGCCTTCAGTTTATCAGTATCAATTTGTCCCCTGCGCCCCCTGTGCTGTCGTTTTCTACAGCCCCTAAGGGTTTCTCCAGTCATGACTTTTGCACTTTCAACTAATATTCAATATTAATGTTCCTGCAGTGTTCTACTACTCTTTTTTTATGGGGTTTCATATACACCATACCTGGCTGCAGCTTCCACCCTTCTGTTATGTGCTGGATTGTCTTGAGGGCATCTTTGCACACCCTGTACTTGGGATCTTTACTGTGCTAGACTCCAACCTGTACTGCTTTCATGCCTGATCTTTGTGCTGCTATGATTAGTGGCTCAGTACTGTCTTTTACAAAGAAACAGGACTTCTCAGTTTCACTATCTCAATTAATCTGCAGATAGTAGATGCCATACACTGGACATCATCTGCTACCATTATTCTCCTTCAGTGATGGTTCTTCCTCTTCGTTCTCGTCTTCCTTGGGTTTCTATGTACATAGACATTCACATGGCAGTTCCTAACTGCGCCTATTTTCCGGATGTATTTCTCCATCTTTATTGTTTGATCCTGGATGTTGGTTTTTATTACTACTGGCACAAGACATGAATAGGACATGTATGGACCACAGAAAAATATCACATTACTTGTGTAGAGAAGTGTCAGTGAGTTTAAGTGTGTAAAAGAAAAAAAAAATCCACATTCAATTGGGTGTTACTTTTGCATGTTGCCTGATAAACAGGACTCAAACAACACAGGAGTATGAGGTGCTGATGAGCCTTCCAAACTCTTGTGAGACTTCAGGGAACATGTAGGAAGCTCTATCCAGGTAGACTCCACCATACAACCCACAGGGCCCAAAGATACATAGCTGATGACCTGGTACCAGACATCCAGGTTGGCCACAGCCATTCTTTGTCCATATCCTTAGTTGTCAGTCTTACTGAAACACATTTAAATGTGTTAGAGTAAATTATTGAGCATCATTATTGCGTTTTCCTGTTCCTGGAAAGCTGAGCAACTGAGCACAACTTTGGCATCAGGGCCTCCCTTTGTGTTTCATCTTGCACAATAGTGTATTGTACCCAGCATGTACAGAGAACTACCTCCTGGACACCTCCTCATTCAGACACACTCTGTGCCTGGATTGAACCTGATACGGCCAGGCGAAATAATGCTGTGGACTGTCGGATGCCTTTGATCAAGTGTGGCCTCTTTCTCGTCCTCTCTAACCCTCTATCTCTCTTCTCTCACTTAGTCACTTTCAGCATCTGAGAGAAAGAGTCGTCTTTTATCACACTTTGTGCAGTGTGCTGAAGTCATCTCCTTCACTGTCCCAGCTGACACAACTGTGCTATTATCTGCCTCCCAGCCACACACACATACATACACGCGCGCACACACATACACACATAAATACAATAACGATTGTCCCTGTTTCCTGGCTATGCTGTCATTTTGCAGCTGTTGAATGAGATATGGTCCAGTTTCCATTAGTAAAAAGCAGCACACACAAAGACACACATATCTGTGTGCATATATCCTTAGTATGTAATTTGTATAATCTCTCTTTTGTTTTTTTCTCTTGCATTTTCTGTGGCTGTCTGTCACAAGTGAACACGCATTTGTGCATGCACTCAAACACAGACCTTGCAGACCGAACTCTCTGGCCTAATTCCGCTCTTATTGATGTGTGTCTGTCAGTGAAAGAGGCATGGCACAAAGAGCAGTGATGAGCCTGTGTGTGGCTCAGAGGAAACAAAGAGCAGTTTATTCCACGCCAGCTCGCAGACTCTTCTGGAAACACTGCATTGACTTGTTTAAATTTTTTATTCATATTTTGAGTTAACCAACTGTATGTTCAGCAATGAACAACAACATGGTTACTTCAGGGTCAGAGGACACAGGCCAGATTGATTTTTATTTTGAGCTGGTCACCCCCTCCCCACCCCCCAACTCCCCTCCACCACCACCAGTTCAAGAACAGAATTAAATAGAACTGACAAGAAGAGGCCATAATTGCATTACTGTGCATGTTGAGAACATTCTGTGATTAAGCTAAATTTGCATGTAAAGATCAGAATCCATTATATAGTGATTATACAATTTATTTTTTTTTTTACCATCTGCTTGTCTCAAATGTCCTGCTTTACCTGTTCAAGCTTTGACCTTCACCATTGTGGTGTAATCCCCTTTTATAGGATCACCGTCTTGTCTTTGGTATTTAATCATTATAATGGATGTAATTTTAAAACATGAAATTGTCATGTCTGTCATGTCTTTTCTTTGAGTGATGTCTTAGTTAATATATCCTCTTTGTCTGTATGAAACTATTGACATGGAAAATAAAAGGCAGAAAGATTGATTTTAATTACTCAACAAAATATATTTGCTGTCTTAACATGAATCTTTGATCTGCCACTCCAAGAAAACCATGCCTTTATAAATGAGGGAGCTTTTAGTTCTCATAAATTATATTTTCAGTTTAGGCAAAACATCATAAAAAGCAGTAGAATTGATGTTTGCAACCTTAATGGAATAGAACTTTGAGTTATGGACAATGATATGTGAATGTATGAGAGCATTTGTTTGAGGGATTACGTGAGGATGACACAGGTCCAGAGAGGCCGTTGTCCCTGTGAATGTTTGTCTTTTACCTTTGACAGCATTCTGAAATTTCTGAGAGATTCGCTGACTCACAGATACTGTTAACCCTGCCTGTCTGTGACAGTGTTAATCTCTGAAAATCACTCATCTGTGTCTTTGGTAGACAATGAGTAATAGACCATAATATACCCTTGCCTGTTAATCTAGTGCGCTGTGCAAAAAAAATATCAACCTGACCTTTTACATTTAGTAAAAGGTCAGGTTGATTTCATTGTTTCCACTTGACTTTGACTCTGGGTTCATTGTCAGTAAATGCTATGAGCAATATTTTCTGGGCTTTTCAACATTAAAGCAAAATCCCTTTTCAGACACAGATGTTACATTGCCAGCTGTGCTGTCTTTTGCATTAGTCAGTTCTTGGTAGGCTGTCAGGACATCGTTAAAATTAAGTATTTCAGGTCAGAACAGGACACTTGTCATTCAAGATCCATCTGGTGTTTGTTCAGTTGCGTCATCAAAGATGATCACCAAGACTTACTTAGACTGAGCAAAGATGCAGGAAAGCACACGATGTCTGACAATAGACTGTTGTCCTCTAAAGGCTTCTGAAAGAGGATTTGGTCTGAATATAAAACCCCAGGCAATCAAGAAAACATCCAATCCAGTGTTGGGATCATCCCAGGGATGAGGGAGGGGATTTGCTGAAATAGAGGGAGGACTGGGTACCGGAGCTGAGACAGCACCTCAGGTTGAGCGTCACCACTCACCAGGGCTGAAGCAACAGCATTGTGTTTTGTCATAATGAATCACTGTTACTTACTGAGCCACAGTGTGATGAATTTAGACATGGAGCCATCATCAAGTAAGAATGTGGTTTTGTCTAAACACGTTCACATGCAACTGATCGCTCTCTAAGATATATATGATATATAGTGATAGAACTATGTATTTTATTTTGATATGCTAATAACATAAATTATTTAAAACATCTGCAATTATTACTTTTTATAGCAGGAGTAAACACCCATAAGTGATCATTACACACTGCTTTGTGTGTTTAATACATTTAAAACATTTTTTTTGTTAAATTATTAAACCACCAACCTTGTTCAGAGGATGTGCTCTCCTGTTGGCCACACTGTTATTGGTAAAATGAGATTATATTAGAAGTATAAAATGCACTGTTTACAGAGGTGACTTTGAATGAACTGAACCTGACTGAAATCTTTTCACTATTTAGCTGGCAGCTATTGCATTTAACTTCTGGTTACCAATTCACAAAAAAAAAAAAAAAATCTGTTTTTTCTTGGCATGAACCATTTTTTTCTTGAGACAGTAATGTTACCCTTGCTAAAGGATGTAGTAGCCCTGAGAGGAGGTGAAGGGGTTCACGTGCAAGTACCTTCATACTCAATCCCCGGTTGTTTGCTGTGAGGCTTCTCTGCCTGTGAATATGTGTATGGCTGAAAAAATATAGCTTGCGTGCACTTTCCCTCCCTAGACTTCTGGATATTGCAATTGCTCTCTTGCGCTCTTTGTTTTCATCAATAAGAGCAAGTATTGATACTACAAAAAGGCTTGGGAGGGTTGCCTGTTTGTCTGTGCACCCCGTCTCTGAGGGGATCAATTTTCCATTTATAAGTGTAATTTAGTGGAAAAAAATGGCTTTTATTTTTAAAATATTAGCTGGGTCACTTTTACCACTAACTGAAGTGGAAGGCAGTATACAAGACTGCAGGAAGTGATCATGAATGTTGTTTTAGTCTCTACTTTCTGTAATGCGGAAACACTCGTCTCTTGATAGCGCTGCAGGATAGGTTAAAGGATGCTTTGGGGATTGTAAATGAGCTCCTGAAGGACCGCATACATGTGCAAACACACACTGATCTCCCATATTATTGTAACCAGCTTTACATACAGCTTTACATACAGACCCACTAGAGCATTGTCCTTTGGATAATAGGAGCTTTCTGTTGGACCTAAGGCAGTGGATCCCACAGATGATCCATTGGTTTTGGATCTTGGGATTCTTAAATCAGCAGTAAGCCCTTGGGCTTTTGTCTAGTTGTTTGTGAGCAGTTTATACAGTGTGGTTGAGCATGCTGTCCTGCTGGAGGAAGCCTCTGCCAGTCGGGAGAGCTGTTGCCATGGTTCAGAGTGTTAATAAGGTATTTGTGTCATCTTAAGCAAAATTTAGGGTTGTGGTTGGTTTCAAAGTGAAATCTTAGCAGAAGTTATAGCAACAAGATGATCAGTGTTATTCACTTCAACACTTGAGTACACAAAGTTGTGCTGTTCACTATAAGATTTTTTTTACTTAATATGCCCTTCCTTTTCACAGAGAAGCTTATCGTAGCCAGGTATAACATTTCTGTGTTTGTGCATTTCATTCAAATGCCAACACAGTTGAAAACATAGTTTTTATAAGCGGGTGCTAAAGTGGTCACTGCTATATAACCTAACATAGAGCCATCTGCCAATATCTGTCAGCTGTGAGTGAGATTCGGACAACTTTGTGAATGAAATAGTTGCTGCAAAACATGGAGAGAATTATCTTTGTTGTCATTTTTTAATTTCAAGGATTTTTGTGACCTTTATTGTCATAGAGATGGATAACACAAAGAATAAGGCCACAGAACAGGGTTTGGACCTGGGTCGGCTGCACCAGGACTGTAGCCTACGTACATGGGATGCCTACTAAACCAAGTGAGCAGTCTGGAATCTCAACTTTGTTGCCTGGGCATGAATTACTTTGCCAGTGCCTTGAGGGAAAGACAACTGTAGTGAAACTGGTCATTGCTATTAGAAACGTTGCGTGCACATCGAACTATTGAGCAGATGAGAGGAGCAGTTTGAATTGTCACCTTTGAATTGTCAAGATTAATTTTGGAAGACATAAGAAAATATATATGTCTCTAACCCTGTCTAATTACGTTTATCTGTCAGTGTCAACAGTCTCAAATGGGTGTTTTTCTCTCTCTTTTCAAATCAATGCAGAGAAAAACTGTACAAAAGCATGTGTATACTATGCATACATAGGTGCAAGGAGGAATGAAGTTTTGAATGTTTAAAATATATTGCATTTTTTTTCCTTCCTCAGGTACGCTAGAGGAGTGAGTTATGCTATGACAACTGGGATGATGGTAGGTGTGTTTCCCTCCTTCTTATGTGAGTCAGTAGCTTTGTCCTTCAGTCATTCATCTCTTCCCCCCACCCCCATATCCATTTGTTTGATATAAGCTGCCCTTCTGACTTCATCCCTCTTCAGACAGTCTATATTTTGTCTGTACAACCCTACTTACTCTAGAATGAATTCATACTTCATTTTTTAATAGTTTTTGTCTTATTATCTTTCTTGGATCCAGCTTGTTTGGCTTTATTGCATGTATTTGATAATGACACGTTGGAATGTTTGAATACTAAAGGATTATTTGAATTATTTACATGAAACTTGGTCATAATTTGAACTGAAACTAATGATGATTAGATCTAAATAACATTCCAATCTCTCATAATGCATCTTCTTTCTCTTTGTGTCAGACCACAAAGGCAACTTGTTCCTGAGTCAAAGATGCATGCTCCCAAGTTGGATCCTTCCCCTGACTGTGAATGGCCTGATCCAACCCTTCATCAGAACATCCCATCTCCACTTCCACTGTTCTCTACTCCACTCTGCTATCCTCTGTTCTTCTTCCCTTCATTCATTGACCTAGCCTGACCCTCTGCATGCCTGACAGTTAGAGAGGGAGGCATAAGCAGACTATTTGATTGGACAGTTCATCCCTGCTATGTATGTGGTGTCAGCAGGGGGGGCATATGCCGCATATGCAGAAGAGGGACAACACTGAAACGCAGCCAGAGGGGGTGGGCCCCAGTTCAGGTCCTGAAGCTAGAGGAGAGGCCGGAGCTTCGCAAGGCCTGGGATTACGAAGGGCCTCATCTCAGTCAGATTACCCTTCTTTGAGTAAGATGAACCAAAACACCAGGGACAGCGTGGGGGTTCTTGGCCAGGGCTTCAAACAGCTGTTCCAGCAGCGTAAACGCCTCTCCCTCTCTCGCTCCACCATGCCTTCATCATCTTCCTCATCATCTTCCTCTGTGGTGTCAGCAGGTGGCACCAACCCCTGTGCCCCTGAGGACACTTTGGGGTCCAGCTGTCCTGACTCTGACCGCCTCTCTGCTCCTATGGTTCGTTCTACAGCTGGCAAGGGCTCAGGCGCTGCAGGCATGATGAGGCGTGGGACCAGCCTGCAGAGCCGACGCAGTAAAGGATCCGGGTCTGGGAGTGGAGACCGGGATCCACTTCTGCGAAGTAGCCCCCAGGCTCCACAACGCCGCTACACCCATGATCCACAGCAGCACACTAGTCGCCCACGCTCCTCCTCTACCACCGACACCACACCTAGCAGCCCTGCCCCTGGATACAGTGGCGGCGATGTGGGACTGTCATCTGGCTACCAGTCTACCGAAGAGACAGACAGAGTAAGTGACATCAGACTTTAATCATCATCACTTCACAGGCTGATCAGTGTGTCCTTTACTGGTGTCAGGTCTTGTCTGTGAAATGTCATTCAAAGCAAAGGTTCACCTTGCTTCTGATGTTTTCTTGCTGCATCAGCTGTGAATACAGGGAGAAAGGTCACCATCTTTCATTACTGTTGCAAAACAAATGTTTGACATAAATACAAGTTTTACTTGCTAAAATCACTCCTTCTGATAATAGTGTACAATAAATAACTTCCTAACCTTCAAAGAAACCTTCAAAGAAAATTATGAAGGAATAAAATTCAGCCATTAAAACATGCAAAAGTACTTTCCAGAGCTCAATAGAAGCTGAGATGAGTACGATTTAGTAGTTTCAGCTTTTCCAAATAAAGACATTATAGTATTGTTAGAAACTGAGTGAATTTTATTTGACTGACTAATTAATGTAACTTTTAATTTGAATTAATGTTGTTTGTTTTTTCTCAGTGAAGCAAAACGTTTTCTCTTTGCCCTCCCTCGCTTATGTTAGAAGTATATGATGAAGGAACCTTAAAATTAGATTTTTATTTTATTTTTTTTTTTTAACCATCTTTGGCATTCTAGTTAACAGTGGCTTGTGTGTACCACCAGAGGTCGCTGTGAGACCAGAGAAAGTGCTGTGAACAAGGCTGGGCATGTTTTATGTCGAGGATGTGGAGGTGGTGTTTGCATTATGAGCTCATGCTTTCTGTAGACTAGACTGATCTTGGGTTCATGAAATAATCTCAGTGTCAGAAAGAAAATAATGTTTAGTTGTCGTCCAAATTTCACCAGGTGTGAAGATACTCGCGTCAGGTAACTGTTTTCTTCAGGGAACTGTTTTTAGTAAGGTTTATTTCTTTTTCTTCATCTGTATGATGATATATAAATTTGTGAATGACATCACCTGGGATGAGAGAGACAGACATCTGAGCTTCATTAGTCATGGCACTGTTTTAGATGAGCATCAACCTTCCTGAGTTCTTTGGGCTGAGATTAGAACCTCATTCACCATCTAACATTGTAGCCTTGTCTCTGCACAGCAACAGAGCAATGTCATTAAGGTAATCCAAGTGGTCGCTGTGGTTACCCTGAAACTTGCGTCAAGCTAACTAGATGTATGCCCTGATTATGTTACTATAGTAACAGCATATTTGACCTTGAAGGTGTAGCATCCTGCTGTTACAAGAGGTTGATTTTTATTTTATTTTTTTTTTTTAACCATCTTTGGCATTCTAGTTAACAGTGGCTTGTGTTCAACCTTTGAAGTTGAACTTAACAGGAGATTTCTTTCTTTCTTTTTCTCTTTCTTCGTTTCTTTCTTTCTTTCTTTCTTTCTTCCTTTTCCTTCCTTCCACACTCCCCTTAGCCCTCTGTATTCCCCTTTCATTTCCCTCACTGTCCCCCTCCATCTATCCCTGGAGAGAATTAATACAAGCAGTCAGCTGGTCCCTTTTCCTCCCTCGTTACTCCCTCCTACTCTCTCAGTCTGAACCAGCACCTCCTCTTTTTCACCCCACCCTTCAGCTCAGTGACAGGAAGCAGGCAACCTTACTTTGCCCTAGATGAGTTAAAGCTGAGCTCTTGTTGTGTGTGAATGTGCTGTCAGTTCTGTTGTCAGATGAGGATGTGGAGGGCGTGTGTGCAAGTGTGAATACAACACCTTAGTTTCATCTGCGCTCCACATACTCAGACTGTGTTTCTTTACTAAAATTAATTTGTGCATAGAAAGCCATGTGATTGTGACTGACGATATGTGTGTAAATGTGTGACACTTCACCTCACTGTGAATACGATTGGAGGGCAACACATCTTTCTTTATCTCTTCTTGGTTCCCTCCCTTTTACACCCCCTCCCTTCTTCTCTCTTTATATGTTTCTCTCTCTCTCTCTATCTGCCTCTCTCTCTATTTCTATCTCTCTCACACACACTTGCTTGCTCTCCCTCTCTTCATCTCCCTTGTGTTTGCATAGTAGAGGAAAGCGGTGTGGACTAGAAATGTGTGTGCACATGGGTGTTTGGAGAGGATGGCAGAGTGTGTGCCTTCTGCATGTGTGTGTGTGAATGTGTAGTGTACTGTATGAGCCTCTGTGTACTTTGGAGAGGCATCAGCATAGAGGAGTAGATCAGGGGTTCCAGCTGTGGATCAGTCTGTCTGTGAGGATGGTGCAGCGTTTCAGTCTCCGTAGACAATACTCCAAGGTAAGCTTTGAGCACATGTGCTTGTTTAGCCATTAAACCATCAGATGTGTTTTATGTTCGTGTGGCAGCTCTATTTGTAGCAAAACGCTATGTGAGAAGTTGCTGTAACAAACCCCTTTTATTTATTTATTTTTAAATACTCGTGTTTTTAGCCGCTTTATCAGAGTTTTGAGTGTTCATATTTAGAGAAGTGGGCAGAACAGTAAAATTGGTGTTGTCTTGTCATGTTTAGAAACAAGGGGAGTTTGTGCTGAAAGTACTGGTTGCACCACTCACACTTTTTTGGGATAAACACATGTTTTCTATTGTGTGTCTGTTCATTAAAATGACTGAGTGGTCTGTCTTTTCCATTTACTTCAGCTTTTAACTTATGAGCGGTGAGTGGCAGCTTGTAAGATCAACTCAAGCCCTCACCAAGGAATGTGATTATTGTAAAAATTGTGGGTGATTAATATTTATTAGAGGACACTTATGACTCACTTCCAGTAGCTGGCTGTTTAACTATCCTCTGCAATCGTTCCCTGGAGGGAGTGTAAGTAAAGAGAATGGATGTGTTGTGTTAAAACTCACATTAGTTGTGGTCACAGCCTACTGTTTTGCAGCTGGTGCTCAGCTTGTGGTATTAATTATAATAAGCTACTGATTAATTTATTGATGAACTACACATTCACTTCTATTCATTTCTAAGTCCATGTGATGGTACTGATAGATATACACACACAATCTTCCTTTGTGAAAGAAAAGTAGTAGACTAAGCTTTTTTTTCTTGTAAAAGGGAATGAGAATTGAGACTCTGAAATGCTGTAAGGTGTACAATGTTTAGTGTCAGGATGTTAAGACTGAGGATGGTGATGTACAGGGAAAAACTCTAGTGGGACATGAGCTACTGAACTGAGATGAAACATAAGCCAAGCCTTTAGGCTGCAGTACTCACACTGTAAGATTTTTTTGTGCCTGAGAGAGAGTGAAGGACTGTTTGTCTTTCATAACCTCCTTCAGGGTATGTCTGCAAAATGTCTCCTTCAAACTGGTATGATGGGAATTATTGGAATAGAAGGGGGTTGGGTAGGTGACCTCTTGTCTTTCCCTTAAGCCACATCTCCACAGGCCCACCTGTCTTTCTGCTCATCCTTTGTATTCCACTATTGATCACTGTACTTTGATTTATATATGAGAGATAACATGTTGGGTTTTTGTACTGAATGACATTTGTATTTCGTTTAATGGGTGGAGGTTTTTAACCTTACATCATTCGAGTTTCTTAAAAATAACTAATTACATTCAATAGTTTGGAATATCTCAGTACTCGTGGCCTCATTAAGCCTTAATGGCAATAGAGCTTAAACTGCCTATAATCAAAGTGTGGTCTAAACCTATTAAATGTTGAGCTCAACTGTCGTCAAGTATCAGGGGAAGAAAGTCCATAACATTTGGTATTTCTTGCTTTTCCTGGAACATCATCTGTCTGAGAAGTGATGTAGAGAATTATAACTAGAAAACCTTAGCTTACTGGAATCTAATATTCTTTATTTTCAATATCTCTGTTCTAATAAGCAATGTTGTGATGGAGATTTGAGTCACTGGTCATCTTTCTGCTGGAGATTTAATTAGAGGTGATTAGGCATCTGTAGAGTAAATAAGAATTAATACACGTCATCTGAAAATTGCTGCTGAGGAAGACATTTAATTCAGAGAAATAAAGTCTTTTATACCTAGCTGTAATGGTCGATGCCACAAATTTGCTTTAATCTGTACGCTGTTCTGGCATTAATGCATAAATATCCAACATTATATCCAACAGAATATCTAACCAGTATTTTTAAACATTAATATCTTCAGAGTTATATTTATTAATTTTTATTAAAGCTTAAACAGATTTTTTGATCTTACTGCATGTTTGTGGAATAAAGAGACAGAATTAGATTGAAAAGGGTCTGGGGATTTGTCTTCAAAAGGGCATTAGGTTGACTTAATTGTGCGATTTCTCAAATGCAGTATCATGACAAAGATCATCACATCTTTAGCATGATAGTGTATTATGCAGGAGGCAGTGTATCATACCCACTTACAGTAAAAGTTGGCATTACATGACTGGTCATGCTTAATGAATGAATACAAATTCATGAAAAAAAAGGTTTAAAAAATATTAATTATGATGGATAGCTGTCTGTTTTGGGGTTATGCTATAAAAGAGACTGAATTCATATAGTTAAATGTGGTGCATTTAATTGCTGCCAATAATAAAACTGGTCAAAATCACTTTCTACATATGAAGGATATTGATATCTATATTAAAATATGCAGCTTTTGTTGTGATTACACCTGGAATTCACACTACTCTGGTGAATTTGACTTTCAAAAAAATTAATTAATTTGCTGCAGTTTGTAAATGCAACTATTGTGGTCTGTTGTGGATGGGCAAAAATGTAAACATATGCAAATGAGAGAGGAGCCAGTACCTCTGACTTTGTTGTTCTTAGTTTCCACTTTTATGCATCTAAATTCTGCATTTAATAGTCATGACTGCCTGTGCGAGATGAAAGTCATTACAAGAGCAATCTGCAATAAAGGTTATTTCCAGCAGAGTGTTCAGCCTGTTTTCACTCATGTGTGCATGCCCGGTGAGCGTGGATGGCCATGTGACATTCATGTGTGATACTGTATCACAGCAGTGAGGAGAAGTGTCAGTGGGGCGGGAGAACTGGACATCACCTGGTTCCTGAGGTGTGTTATGCCCTTGCTAGTTTAACATCCTCACTACTTCCCTCGTTCTTCTTCCACCTCCTCAGGTTATCGGCTGCGTGCTGAGGAAAGTGCGTGTGACCTTTGCAGCAGGATGACGCAATTTGTCCTGGAATTGGTGTGGTGACATTGAGCTGAAAACTCTAAAAGACAATTCTGCGATGTGATATCATGTCCTGCTAAACTGCTTCTGCAGCAAATTGCATTGCCATCTGAGTAAAGACCGACAATGAAGCCTGCAGTCCAACTCGTTTAGAATCAAACATCTGAGTTTCTGTTGACTTTCAGGAGAGAGAGACAGTCGTGGGGATGATGAAAACTGTGGTCTTAGCCCAAACTGGAGGTGATGTATTTCCAGGCTCTTTGCCAACTTCAATTAGTTGTTTTTTAGGTGGTGTAATCAGTATGTTTGAGTGTGTGCTGGTTTTAGTGCACTTTCTGTGGTTTAGGGTTGGTCGGAATTAACTAAGATCAAGCACCTTGAATTGCCTTGTTGCTGACATGTGCTACACAAATAAACTTGCCTTGCCTTTTCCTGTCTTATTGTGTGAATTGAGGAAGTGAAGGGTAGCCACTAATGGGTTTGGCAACTCTGGCTATTTACATGTACTTTGGAAAAGGAACAAAGTTTTTCCTCTGAACCCTTTTAGCCTTAATACAAAATATGTTTTTTAAGCTTTCAAAATGTATATAGCATTTTTCTCAAAACATGCAAATATTTTAAAAGAATGTACTGATCTACATAAGGGTAAAGTTAGTTATATATAATAAAAGCTGAACATTTAACCTGTTCAATGCTTATTTCATGTCTCTCTTCCATCAGTGAGTGAGAAATAGAAGGTTTTAAATGTTTAACGAAAACCCTCATGTTATACAAAAAAACAACAAAAAAAAAACACCTTTTGCATGATAAATATAAATACTGCCATGTCTACATTTCTAAAAAAAAAGATAACAAATCTATGAAACTCGCAGTGGTGTGTTTCTACTCCAATAATGTGAGCACCTGTGTGGCAGGGAAACCTTCATTCATCACTAGAGCAAACACCAGTATTGACTGGCACTTAAATACAAAGGATATCCTGTTTTTGTCCAGTTGCTTGGTTCTCTCCTTCCTCAGATCATTTGCCACCACTGTGTTCTGTATGTGAATATTTTTGAAGCATTTGTGTCAACTTACTAAATATTTTTTAGCCTATACTACACATCAGAGCAGCTTCAGTGCTCTGCAACCCTCTTTGAGATGTTTTAAATAGTGGGAATGATCAACAATGGACATATCACACCGAATCCAAGGGCAACTATTTTACATCAACAAATTAACTTCACTATATTTTTCTCATTTCTGTCATTTCATTGACCACAAGGCTGACTGAACACCATATAGTAACATGAGTGAAGACAATTTCTTTTCATATGAAACCAGTCAGTGACTCCAGGCTCAATATGAAAGACATCATTGTTTCCTTCACTTTCATCTTTCTGTATATCAGCCTTTGTGCTCTTGTGCCTATTTGTACAGTTGTAAGAAATCTCATTCATTTGTGTCCAGGTTCTATATTCAAAAGTAAGGTTTTCCTCACCCACTAAAGGTCTCATCTGCTACTTCTTGTTATAAACTTCTTCAGCAGCCTTTCTTCATTACTTCAACCTCCACAAACCTTCTAGCTTTACCTTCTCCCTGCATGTGTTAGAGGACGGCTCTCTTTAGCTTTCACCCCCACTTCATCGCTCTCCCTCTCATCTGTGTCCAGTGCTCAGACAGTAGAGCCCATCTCCATGGTAACAGGGTTGATGTTCAAAGGGGGCCAAAGCAGCTTTACCCAGCTGAATGCTTGCAGGTCCGCTGACTGATTTCACAGTTGCCTCATCAGCTTCTCTGTTACAGTAATGACTTCTTAGTACAGGTGTGGACTTTTATGCAAGTAGCATAATCACTGATTTTGTATCATATGTATATATATATTTTTTTTTCTAAATGATGAATTTAAGATTTTGTAAAATAATCAAAAACAAAAGAAAACCCAATTATGAAGGAGACATGTTACAATATCAGTCACACTCGAAGAGACTGCACTTGTTTTCTTTTTGATGCACGATTAAACTCGTGAAATGACTTACAAAGGCAATGGAAAATTCAAAGTTAAGTTTGTGTTTGATAATCAACAAATCCCAATGGGATTTCAAAGCATGAAAACAAAATTATGTAAATGTTTTTTTTTTTCAAATGTTTTGTAGTACAGTGTATAATCTTGGAAGCAGATATAAATTAGATGCTCATCTCCTGCATGTAGTTGTGTATGTGTGTGCATCATGTGTGAGTGTGTCTGTAGTGTTGTGTCTACTGGAAGTCTCCACCCAACTGTTTTTGCTCCCTTTGATGCATCCCCTCCAGCTCGTTTAATTAGGCTGTTGAATATTCATGTCATTATACACGCAGGCAGATGCCCGGTACTGGCTGTTAGTAGCATTTACACCACAAGACGCACACTCACACCGACACTCAAGAAAAGCTTCACAGCTGACGGAAAACAATTACATGTGTGAAATTCCAGTGAAACCATCCATGCAGATGTGACGGCATGAAAGCAAGGGCAAAATGAATGGCTTCAAACAGATTTGGGGCAGAGGAATGTTTAACAGACATGCATAGGTATGTGTACAAGTGTGCATTCATGCATTCATGAGCAAGATGGATGGAGTAATGCGGGAAGACTGAGGGAAATGAAACTGTCTTATTGGGCTACTTTTTCCCTCTCAGAGAGTTTAATAGGCTGCTAATCTAGGTCTAAATGAGGAAGGAGTCTGCTGCATCTCTTCTCTGCTGCTATTAATAGATTGATGTCTGAACCAGTGCTAATCAAGTTCATTTTTCAAGGGTATTCAAATGAACTGTTAAATATTGTATTTTTGAGACAAAAATGAATATCTCTAATAGAATTAGCATCAAAACATCCCTTTTAGATTTATAAATGTTCACATTCATTTTGTAATGTGTGTCAGTACGTAGTACCAGCTATGCGATTCTTCTCTCTCTCTTTGATTGAGAGTGAAGTTTTGTGGAGATATATGTTCATGTCAGCAATGAATCAGCATGGGTCATCCTTTGTGTATTTATTTTTGGCCTGCAGCTGGTCTTTCCTCTTTTGGCTCATGCGTGCATCTGTGACATTAGTGTGCACAAGCATGTTTATCTCTGTTGTTTTCTCAGCTGTTTCAAGGTTGCCATAAATAACTCTAAATCACAAAATGTTGGGATTGTATGGATATATAGCTTTTTTGTTACTTCATGTAATACGAACCCAATTTGTTGTCATTAACTTAATTTTATATGAAAATATACATCCAGTCCTGCCTTTCTGCAATACAATAAAAAAAATCGATACATACAGATAATAAAAGGTAATTGTAACTGATTTAACTTAAAGGCAATATCCACAAAAGCCTAAGCTGGACAACAAAGATGTCCAATCCCTTAGACATCAAGAACTCTGATTAATCATAATACCACATGAATGAGGGATTTCTGTGGGTAGACTTTGGAAAATCTTTTATATTATGCATTTTTTCTTATTGTTTTTCTTTTCTTTTTTTCTTGAGTAACTGAACTGTTTGCTCTGGACCAAAGCTGAAAAGCACCATCCAGACTGTTATCAGAAGCTCTGTCATGTCCATGTGGTGTACTTAAAGTCCAGATTTTTCCATTTCTGGTCCAATTTCCAACATTCAGACTGACAACTATGAATGCCCTGGGTTGCTTACAGTGTGCAGGCATACATCTTACTTTAGGGGAGCAGTGCTAATGATAATAATATTAGCCTATCAGTGTAGTTTGACTCCACTAAGAGTAAACGGTTATAGACAAGTTAAAAACATAAACTCCTAAGCTGGTGGACAAAATAAAAACATTCATAATGAAGGTTTCACCTGATGGAGAGCCTGCATTAAACAAGGCCATTTCAAGTGTAATGTGCCAGGAATCCAATGTTGAAGGGGAGATGCTGGTTGATAGTACAGAGGTGAAGTTTATGCACTGAACCTGCATACGAGTACAAAGAGGATGGTGTGTCCTGATAGTTATGTTTCTCTCATAGGGACATAAGTAACTGAAAATTGTGGTTGGTGTGAGAAAAGGTTAAGGATTGCAGGCTGTAAGAGTACCAAGGTCAGTTTTCGGATGTGAAACCATACAGAGGAGGGTGTTTGTGACAGGACAGATGAAGATGTGAAAGGCTGGAGGGAGAGGCTGCGTGTACTGGACTGACCTCTCTGCTGTCCCCAAGAGAATGTGTTCAGAGCTCTGAAAAACATCATATGGTTATGCTGCTTAAGCCATGTTTTCAGTGGCGAAATGGGACAAAATAACAACTGAAATGTGTAGTTGCTTGGTATCCTCAATGCCAAAATGTCTTTTAAGTGTTGTGAGAAGGCACTACAAAATTACATAGCAGTGAAATCTTTAATAACCCAACTTTTTTCTGGAATATTTTTCTGGATGTAAGTTATTAAAATAAATCACAATGATGTGATGAGATGTTGGATATATTAGGTTTTGTACTGTCTAGAATGAAAATAATTTAATTTACCTTCAAATTATAATTTGCATCTTTAAATTTTAAATCTGTCCCAGACTTTTCAGAATCTGCGCTTCGTTCACCAAGGACATTTTGGTCAACCTTGATCTAATGTCTATTCCTCAGACACTGTCTTCTTGCTAAATTAGCTAAACTCAGTGGTTATTCTCTTGGCAGATAAAAACCACCATTTACCTTTTCAGTAGTATTATGCATTTAATTTTACTCTTCTTACCCGTAGTTATTGTTTTCAAAGGGAAATTGTTCATTCCAACAGGGGGTGAGTGGAGAAAGTAGACCAGCTAAGAAAGGCCATCCTTTGTATATCTGCCACTCCCTGCTAAGCCTAGATCATTTGTAAGACTCTGATGAATTATGGATGAGACCATAGATTGCTGAGCTCAGCTCTGTTCCACTGACCCACTTACAACACACATGGACATACATTTCAAATCTGATCACACCCCCTTGGGAAATATCATATTTTCTTTCCACTAATAACCAGAGCCATTCCTTGCATTCCTGTGTGTTAACTGGTAGATGTCTCTTCATTTTCTCACAGTCCACAATTGTCACTTCATCTCAAATTATACAGACGAACCTTTCATTATCTGACATTATCTACCCTTAACACCCACTCTCTCCTAATTTCTTTTTATGGTTGGCTGTGTTGGCATTTTATATAATCACAGTGTTTATACCATTTGCTACCATTACTTTTGCTGTTTCCTCTCTCCAGACATCCTTCCCTCCTCCCGGTTCATGGTATTAGAACTGGACTGGGAGCATCAAAACACACAAGTGTTTTGATGCGACTTCCACATCTGACCTGGAATATTTGACAAAGGGCAACATCTGTCAGCAAGAAAACTGATGATGGAAGGAGGACATAAAAACAACGCAAAACTGACAGGAAGCCTGTCAGGAAATAGAAGAGCAGACAGAGCATTAATGGCCACTTGTACAGACAGCAGGTGGCTCACATTGTGTTGAATAGTTATGTTGTAGCTCCCCCTGGTGGATGTAATTCTGCAGTTGCTTATCTCCTAGTCTAGGAGTGATATTCTTAATTATTGTGGTTGATTATATTAATACAAGTTTTCCATTTTAATGTTTTATTCAAAATCAATCACAGTAATGACAGAAGATTCAAACAAAGCTGATATTGAGATGAAAGTAAGATTGTGTAAACAAAAGATATTCAGACAAGCACGACTGCTGCTAGTGTAAATTATAATGGTTTCATATAAAGCAATTTAAATTTTTTTAGGACGCAGAGTATCTAAAATCAGCTAAATGTTGTTGTGAAAAAAACACTAGTCACTATACTTAAAAACTATGTACAGAGGACATGTACAGAGGAGTGACTGAATTTATTGGGAAGGATGCTAAGGTGGGAATTGCCAGGCAGGAGGCTTAGAGGAGGACCAAAGAGGAGATATATGGATATAGTAAAGGATGACATGAGGGTGGTTGGTGTGAGAGAAGAGGATGCTGAGGATAAGGGTAAATGGAGATGGATGACTACCTGTGGTGATCCCTGAAGGGAACAGCTGAAAGGAAAAGAGGAAGATTTTATTTAGAAACTAACTGAAAAATTACATGCTTGAAAATCTTTGGGAAGGTTGACTCCATAAGCCTGCGTGGAATAGCCCCTAAAGTTTTGTTAGATAATCTTAAACTGCTAATGAGAGTGCTCTCTAAGATTTTCATTAGATAATAGCTGTCAGATAATAATGAGAACTTCTTTCTAGTCAAATTCCACTCCTAATTAACTGTCTTCCTGTTATGAAATCCAGTGCTTCTCATTGGCCTAATTCATGCAGTGGAATGAAACAGTGCTCAGAGTCCAGACAAACTAATAAGTATTTTACAAAGTGGTCATTGAGGTTGACGCTGGGTCACAAAGCTTGGTTTGACAAAATAATCTTACACCATCATAAAGCTGGGAATGTTTGCTCTAGATTCTTCCTCCACCTGCTTATGACCAGCCTGGCTGTGTCTAACATGCTGAACCATGATACACTGAATATTGTGCAGAATCCAACTCACTAAACTTTGCATTTTTCTCTCTTTGTTTTCATGTTGCATAACCAGGTTTGTTGTTGCAGCTTATGAATGTAAGCTGCAACAACAAATGCCAACCAGCACCAGTACAAGGATAGTTTGTTTCTCTACGTAACCCATCTGTCCTTGAATGTGAAAACACTGTCAACAGTCTCTCACGCATGCTATATCATATTTTTAATGGAGGACCACAAAATAAGAAGGTGGTAGATGCTCCAAAGATTGACAGACTGATGGGCTGATACAAAATATGGTAGAAAATCTAACCATATCCATCTGCAAAGCTACAAAAACTCTCCGTGATGAGTGAGATGGTGTTTTTGGTGATCTGGGTAAACCCACATTTTGAACATTGTACTTTAAAGTAAATTAGTACAGACATCATAGCTTTTCTGACATAGAACTGATGCGCCTCACAATTAGCTTCTTTAGCAAAGAATGTAAAAAATATGTTGTTGATATTTGTTTGGTTTTCTTTCTGTCTTGCTCTAGTGGATGCCAGTACAGGAGCTGGCTATCGAGAGGTTTCTCGCTCTCTGCCTTGCCAGTAATAATGGCCCCTGTGTGTAAAGTACCGAGTTTATGTAACTGCTAATAGGGCCATTGATTATACCGAAGCATGGGTGAAATGGAAAGGAGACTTCTTTTTATTGGGAAGATAGTGTTCAAAAAGGCCAAAGCTTCGAGTCATGGTGATGTTTTAGGCTTGAATTCCCATCTGTCCATGCAGACAATGCTCTCAGTCTTCTATCTTTACGTAACTTCTCACACCCCCAGACCATACCACAGCTTAATTACTCACGGTTTACAATCACATGAAGGGGACTGCAGTGTTGGCACAGTACAACAATCTTCTGATTAATTCTACACTTTGACACAAAATTTAAGGAGAAAAATGTAAACCAATTAAGTTCAAATGATCATTTTTTCTCACTATCATACGTATTCAGTTAGTCTTTTTTCTAAACTCAAGTCTAGTTACTTCAGTCTCTTCTCTGTTTGGGATGGCAGAACTCTTTGGCTGTGTAGCTCAGGCCTGGCTGGAGTTCAGGACCAGCTTCTGTCCTCTGAATGACAAGAGCTCTTTTTAGCCATGTTTCTCACACATTCTCCATCACACTAATGGCAGTGACAGTGATAGCTACAGCATGTACAAAATAATGTAATTTTGCTATAGGGGCAAAATAGACACTGCTTTGGGTGGTGTCATGGTGAGAGGCCTGCTATGTGGATTTTAGGTAGATGAACAACTAAACTCTGTTGATGTTGAGAATTTCTAGAATTCTAAAATAAAAAAATGACAGTATAGTTCCATTTCTTTGTGACATTGTTGCATTTCATTACCATCTCATTTTAACAAGTCACATTATGCATATAAGAATATTTTCCAGTTGTTCGTAATTTTATTTTGTCGTTTTAGCTAAGTGTAGCAATCCACTTCAAGTAGAGTTTTTGTCAGGCTGAGTTATTGGATGCACAGAAAAGAGAGCGGTTTTTATGCTGTCATTGAACACTGGGGTTGGTGGCAAATAAGGTCATTTCCAAAAAGGTTTTAAATTATTTTTTTAAATATAGGGATGTTTGCCTGAATATGACACTTTCATCCATCATCTATTGCTACACATTCCTATTCAGAGTCTATCCCAGGTCTTGTTGAGTGAAAGGGAGGGGTAAACCCTGGACAAGTCTTCGGACCTTTGCAGGACAACATGACACTTGCCTAGGTATATTATAAGCTCCCATTTATTGCAGTAGGACATCCTAAATTATGTTATGATTTTCTTATTACAGTTCCCTGACTGTGCTGCAATGTTTCTCAGGAAGCTGGAGAAATGAAAGAGATGTACTCCGATCTGACAGACTAATCACACTGAGACATTTTACTACATTTGCTACATTTGTCTCAACCTATGCAATGGCTTTTCAACAGCTTCTTCTTTTTGTTTGATTTTAATTTAACTGACCTATTTTGCATGTACTTTGCTATGTAACAGTTACCTGATGGAGAGCCTTTACCTGAGGTGGATCAGACTACAATAATAAAAATGTCTGAGAAATAAACAGATATGGCCAGAGGCTTTCACAAAGAGGAATGTTTTAAGAGGGATGTGGAGATAGCTACAGACAGCGTGTGCCTGAGGTTAGTAGACATTGATTTCCAATAAAGTAGGGCACTAATGGAAAAGGCCCCAACTCTCTTTGTCACAAACTGTGCTTTGGGAATAGTCAGTAGGGCAATATCTGTGGCTATATAGCTGAGAAGACACATGCTTGGTCAATAAGTCTGAGATGTGTTTATGGCCAAGGTCATCTAAAGCTTTGAAGGTGAGCAGAAAGATTTTAAATCAATACAAAAATGTGACAGAGTCAGCAGGGAGGCAAGCACAAGGGTTATGTTTTGCCACTTTTTGGTCCTCAAAATTAGACTAGCTGCAACATTTTGAACCTAACTGACACATGGAGGAAGTGAGACCTGGGTATAGTGCATTACATTAGTCAAGGTGAGCGAAGACAAAAGTGTGTACAACTTTTTGTGACTTAGCAGTGGGGAAAAAATTCAAAACTTAAAATGTTTAGCTTCAGCATCAAAACCGAAGCTGGCATCAAATATTAAGCCTAGGAGCCTGGATGATATAATTTGATAAACAAGACTTTAACCAATATTGGAGGAACAAACACAATGACCTCTAAGTTATTACTGAAGAACTATGTGGATGGAAAAGAGAAGGGGTTTAGGATGGAGCTCTTGGACATGCTACAATTCAGCTGAGATGATGGAGATGTAAAGTTGTTTAGAGGGTTGTTTTGGGAAGTATTAGCATAGAGCTCTGTTTGGAGTCCTGATTTGGATGCTGTCATCAGTGGAATCAAATATGGCACTTTAATTTATCTTCATCTGCTCTCAGCAGTAAGTCATTAGTGACTTTCACAAGTCTCTGTACGATAAAGTGCTCTAAAGCCCAGCTGGGAGCAGTTAGAATTATTTATCTTTCATAAATGATGTTAACTTTGGAAAGAGAACTTGCTCCGTAAAATAAAATAAAAAATAACAGTTTGGAGATGGATCTGGAGTTACTCAAGGAAAATGGATCCAAGTTAGATTTATTTTGCATGCTCAAAAGTATTTGGATGGATGGATGGATGGATGGATGTTACTAGCTTCCATAACCATTTGATGTCAGGGTAAAGAATCTACCAGTCGGTCAGCTGTGGTGAAATTTTGACCACAATGGTTGCAATTAATCTTCAAAAATACAATGATCTGGCATTTTTTCCTTTGAAATAAGGAATCTAATTTGTTATTGGAATAAGGTCAGGATTGTGGGAAAGCCCTTGTTAATTAAAAAATGCACAGGCTGTAAAGACCTAGTCAGATTTCACTACCTTTCCATTCATTTTATTAGCTCCAGTGAAAAAAATATTATTTTAGAAGGTGGTTTGTATTCTTTGGATAATCTGACGGAAAGATAGATTTCTAGAAAAAGATTAAATGAAATTCCCAACCTTATTCTTGGAGCTTACGAATGTCTCCCCCTAAACCTACACTCATGGATCCTACTTTGAGAAGCAGCTGATTGTAACTAACAAACACAGAAGTGGTATTTGTATTGGTTTTATATGAAGCCAGTTACAATTGAAGGAGTTAACCCCTAAGGCTGTCACTAGATAACAACGATGAAAACTGTTGTTGGGGACAAAAAAAAAAAAAAGAGGAATTTATGCAGTTTTGATTTAGGAATATATATACAGGAAAGTAGTGAATTGCTATTTTAAAATTTTGACGAGACTCAAAGGTGTCATTCCACTTAACTGATAGTGTGGATAGTGTCTATGCAGATGAACCATGATAATATAAACTTTGTGAATGTTTTGTTCTCACCAGGTATAGAGTTGTTGCCATTGTACCTCCATACTAATCTATTAAACTGGATCAGGATGATGGTTCTAGAGAATCAGTGGCCATGTCCTCTTCACTTTATGTGTTCTAACAGTAGTATATCCCAGTGTTTCCTAACCCTGTTTCTTGGGGCACACTTCCTTACATGTTTCAGCTGATTCCCTGCTCTGACACACCTTGCTCAAATCAATGGCTCATTAAAAGGTGTGCAAGTCTTGATGAGAAGCTCTTCAGGTGTTCTGTGAATGTGTCAGAGCAGGGAGGGTCTAAAACATTCAGGACAGTGTGCCCTGAGGAACAGGGTTGGGAAATACTGGGATATCCGGCAGTCAGCAGTCAATGGAGTTAAGATGATGTCAAAGCAAACGGAAGGATGCCTGTACAAACAGTCCTTTTTTTAATAAACTTTTGGAACGCACGCAAAAGTTAAAATGATCTTGACTTATCTGTAGGGACCCTACAGTATCAATTAAGTAAAGTTACATTTTTCAGTCTTGTCAGAGGCTTAAAATAGCAATTTATTTTGACTTTGCTATGCTGCAAACATGTATTTAATTATAACAAAAAAATTCAATAATTCATATTGTTTTGGTTCTTAATGTCAGTTTATACACATTATCATCTACAGTAACAGACCTAAAGTTGACTTAACTCCAGAATATTAACATTAACACATTAACAATTGTAACATGCCAAAAACATTTTATCTCTATTAATAAAGAAATGTTCATAACTTCTCAAATGACAACTGGGATTGTTTTAGCTAAAAATATTTTAGATAAATCTGTTTCTCTTTCTCATTTATTGAGCATTACATCAAATAAACCTATAACCTTTCCTGGATGTTTACTTTAAGAGTTTACATTTTTTTCAAGTCTGTCTGTGTAGTTCTGAAACTGGATAAATACTGCAAATACACCACCTAACTGTTACTGTCTCAGTTAACATGAAACTAACAGTGGAATCAGACTATTTAAATAACAGATGAGGGAAGTCACAGTTGCTTTTCCTGTTTTCTAATTTTGTTCAGCTAATGTGATGGTAATGAGGGAAACTGCCCTGAGGTTAACAACTCATTTGTATTTCTTTTCAAGTATCAGTCACTTGTCAGGACATGAGTGCATTCCCTTTTTTAAAAAATGTAATTGTTGAGCCACTGCGCTATTCAGCCTATGAAAGTAATGCTGTGAGAGAAATTTTAAGAGTTGAGTCATCCTGAGGGTTTGAATAATAGAGTTGACATGATGAGTTACTGGAGGCCACATGCATTGCATATGGAATTTTATTTTATTTCTTTTTGTACTCTTTAGCCTTTTTTCCTGATTTTGTCATGTTTTAGATTTGGGTCTAATTAATCTCTATTTTTTTACTGCTTTTGTCAGTGGTCTTCAGGGTGCTTTTACATCTTGTTTGAAGTACATTTCTGTCTAACTTATTTCATCAGACAGATTTTTTAAGAAAGGCTCACAACGCTAAATACTAAGTGTTGAGGTTTGTAACATTAAAAACTAAGACATGGGTTTTGGAAATTTAACTGTAAATCTGCAAAAAAGAAAGAAGAAATAATACAATAGCATCTCTGAGGTATTTAGTTCCCAAGATAATTTTATTTTCCGTGATTCTTAATGGATGAAGTTTGTAACCAACAGACTACATTGTACACTCAAACTGATTAATCACTGTTGAAGAACTTTGCTAAGACACCAATAAGACAGTGATCATTAAGAATATAATTCAGAGTTCCCCTCTAACACAGTGGAAATTTACAGAAGGATAGGCATCTCCATCAGGCTTAAACACATGTCAGAGCGAAGCCACTTCTTCCTAAAATGGAAATGACAGCCCACCAAAAAATGCCTGACAGAGAAACAGAGGCAAAATGTTTGTGTATAATAAAAGGAAAATTGAACTCTTTGTACAGAATTCTCATCTTCACACATGGGGAATCAGGCAAAGTTTCTACAGGCAAACACAATGTTGGCAGTCTCATGTGGAGAGACTTTTCTACAAGATGTGCTGGAAGACTCGTTGATATAAACGAAAAGGTGGATGAGCTATTCTGAGTCAAAACATTTTCCAGAACCTCACGGTGAAGGTTTGCATTTCAACCAAAGTCTTCTAACATGCCATCAAAAAAAAAAAAAAAAAAAACAAGCAAAGAAGCATGGTTAGTCCAAGAGGAAAAGGCCAAAAGTCTGAACTTGAATCCAGAAAGTCTTGGAGAAACCTGAGATAGATTTGCTCTCATTTGCTCACATTTCTTCCAGAGATTTCTAAAGATTGTAGGCCAAGCTGGTAGGATCACTTCTACCTCACAATCCTGGAAACATCTGGAAATGTGAATGTGTTTTTTTTGTTTTTTTTCCCCCCTCACAGAAGACATAAATAGTTTTGGCACATGTCCAGTATCTCTGTTTTGAAAAATTCATTAACATTGTGAAGGATAAATCCGCTTTAGTTTAATGTAACTATTATGCTTTTCTGTTCTTTGGTATTGCTCTGTCTTTTAGTGGCAAAGTTATAGTTGATACAGAGAGTGTACTTCCTTTGAAAGATTTTATTGTTACAGATTTGCAGACTGCTGATTATATCTAGAAGAACTGTGACTGGTGTACGGACCAGAGGATTGTGTCACCTTGTTTTATTTAGTTTTTCAAATGATGTCAGGAGGGACACGTGTGGGACACCTGTTGCAACTCTGAAGCCACTCACACCCCCCACAACCCATTTCCCCCACACTCCCAGAACCACAAAAAAAAAACATAGCAATTCACAATTAAACTCATTTTCCCAGTACATATAATTTACAGTCGATTGTATCTTTCAAATTCCAAAGTTTGCCATCTTAGCAAATGTCTGTAAAGTCAAATCAAGAGTCTGAAACAATATGAAAATCAAAAGTATATGATTGTTATATTTATTTATTTTTTTGTTGTTGATGTTTGTTGGTCTTCTATTCTACAGGTCTGACACAACTGGCAGTCTTTGTTTTACTACAGATCTAATGTATGTGCAGTAACCTTTTACCTAAGCTGTTCCTCAGCAACACTGTAAGAACAGACAATTTTAACAATAGATTTGGCATGTATCCTGTAATTAAACAGTCTTTTTTAATTAATTTTAATTCAATAACATTTTGCTAATCCAAATGGAAGCTGTGTGTTGTTGTCATAGATTGTGATAGCTGTGGACAGGAAGGATGTCCTGTAGCTGTCTGTGTTTCCACCACTGTGTTTTAGAGGATTTCCAACTGTGGACACCTTCTGGATGAAGGATGAGACGTTTTCAAGAACAAAAGAAAAGGAACTCTAGTTCCCTTGTTTCATGTGTCAGAAGATTTTTTAAAAATCCTCTGACTGAAGACACTTTTGTGGAAGGAAGATGCTCAGTGTTTTTCCATTATGTTCTCCATTTTATGAGGCATCCTTCTTCACACAATAAGCTGCAGAGGTTCAAGAAAAGTCTCTAGAACAGTCTCAGCCTTCTTTATCAGTTTTCCCACACCACATAGCGGTCAACCAGTTCTCTGTAATCAGTCTCTTATCCCCTCATTATTATCTTGGCCTCTCAGTCTCACAAACTGTGGTCTGTTTATCAGGTAGTCAGTGATCCAGGTGATTGTGGAGAAACATAATTGTGTCTTCTGGAGATTCTTATGCAGGGAGTTTCTTACATAGTAAAACAGGCCGGATTGTGTGAAACGCACTGGGTAAAAGGAAGAACATGATCCTCACAATGCTTCCTGCATTGTTCAGATGATATTAGATTAGTTGAAGCAGACATATGTTGGCGTCTTCAACTCCAGCCCCTTGACAATAAGCAGACTTCAGTGGGTACTGAAAGATGCCTGTTTGCTTTCATGATGAGTGATGTTAAAGCAACAGGTATGGTTATTAAGAACTGTGGGGTGAGCTTTCTGTGGTACTGGAACTTAACTAAAGCCTTCTCCTGTCTCAGCTAAGGTTGAAAAAGTGCTGTAGAATCCCATATAGATGGTCTGCACAGGCCTTTAGGACTCTGGAGCTGAACCTGAACATGTTCAGTTCATTGGCTCTCTCCAGACCTCCATGTCTGATTTTCCTTCTGCTTGGGGCCTGTGATCTTTTCCATCCCTGACCTCACATCTCTTGCATTATACTGCTGCAGCTTGCTCTCCAGCTTTTTCCAATACATCTCCCCCTTCTCTGTAATGTTGACTCTGATTTGTTTTTTTGAACTGTCCTCAATCATTTCCTGTCTCCCTCATTGAAGGCTCTTTTATTTTTTGTTGAGCAGTTGTTTTAGGTCATTGGTGAGGCAGGGTTTGTTATTGGAAAAGCACCTCTCTGATCTGGTGGGGATGGTGTTGTCCACACAGGAATTTATATAGGCAGTCACTCGCTCAGTCATCTCAGTGTGGATCACAGAGTGCATCCCAGTTTATACCCTCAAAACACGCCCACAGACTTTCTTCAGCTTGCTGTGACCACCATCTCCTCACAGTCTTTTTGGTCACAGGTTGCCTCTGAACAATGGGCTTAAAGGTGGAGAAAGAAAAACCAGATTACAATCTTCCTTGGCAAGAACAACCTGTACAGAGGAGCTTTATTCATCTCTAACATTCACACAGAACAAATCCAAACTTTTATTTTCTCTGGTGGAACAGTTACAAACTGTTGAAGCTTTTGGAAACACAGAAGAAGGAGTGGCATGATTCACGTGGCCAAAGATTACCAAACAACCAGAGGCCTGGGAGTTTGAGGGTTCTGTGCAGTATTTTTGCTGTTCCTCGGACTGTGCTCTTCTGGACTGAGACCTCTAATGTTACTCCTGGGTTCTGCTGGACCCACTCTCCCTGCTTGGAGGACACAGCTCCAAGTTCTCCAGCTACTATTGGCACTACTGCTGCCTTCACCTTCCAGATCTTTTCTATATCCTCCTTCAACCCTTGGTACTTTATATATGTGAATACATGTGAATGTGTGTGTGTGTGTGTGTGTGTGTGTGTGTGTGTGTGTGTGTGTGTGTGTGTGTGTGTCTATCTATCCATCCATTCATCCATCTGTATATATGTATGTATGTATGTATATAAGTATATATATGTATGTATGTGTGTGTGTATATATTTATATT